>JBCJKH010016358.1:0-15895 GCA_039877255.1 Loriculus beryllinus
CGCATGCTGGAATTGCCTTCTGCGCATTTGGAAATTTCATACTTAATTTCGAAACAGTACCAATAAATATGTTGATTCAAATGAGGAAAGTGAGCTTTTTCTTTTTCAGAAAGACTTAGTTAAAATTCAAGAAGTCAAACTGCTGAGGAGTTAGCAGTAGGATTTATAAAATAACCTTGAAAGGGAAGCTTAATTAACATTTCACTACCCTTTCGATTGCGCTGAATCTGTGTCTGGTTTATCACCCACCTAAATATGTTAGTTTGTATTTGAGGAATGCTTGTGACAGTGAGCCTTCAGGAGAAAACTAAGCTTTTTCCTATAATCTCATTACAGCACTTACATATGTTATTCACTTGCTTTCGCCTTGGATGATTTAGATGTTCATATCATGTATTTCTGGGAATCAATACTTGCAGTTGCTTTCTCTTTACTGTTAATGTCTCTTTAGCTGGAATTCCTTTTTTTTTCCATGTTTTTTTTGTTTGTGTAAACAATGTACTGATACATTCTGTATTAGTAAGTTGGGTATTGATGGATGAGCACAGGATGGCAGTACACATGCAAGTGAGTCATCCCTGGGTAGGATGCTGTTCTGCATTCCTTAGGATGAATGAAGAAGTAGCAGCTGCTTTTCTTTCTTTCCCTGAAGAACACAGTGATAACAGAAATGGGATATTAAAAAGGGCAACGTAGATTAATGGCATAGTAATAAAATAAATGAGACCCATTAGCGAAATCACTGCTTGAAAAGTAGTTTCCATGATAAGTGCCCTTCAGTGCCTCATGTGGGAAAGATTGTTACAGCACTTGTAACATCGTCCATGGTGTTAGGTTTTAGGCTGTTGTGACAATCCTAAGTGATAGAATCTTAAAATAATTTAGATGAACATAAGCTTTGTTTGCAGTTAGTTCTTGGTAGAATCTCAAATGATTATTTTTAAATGTGAATTTCTTTCAAACCCAGTCAGATTTTTTTTTTGTGTGCTCCCTAACCCTTTCGTCAAAAAACGAAGCCTTTTTTTGTTGTTCTGCTGAGCCTGTAAGGTGAGCACAAGAACTTAGAAAGCTTTATTTTACTGCTGGAGCACTGGTGCTTTGGGGATTAATGTTCACACAGGACTTTGAACTGGAATCAGTGGCTTTAGTAAGATCTCCTACTTTTTAATTCTTAATCTAATATAAAATCAACAATGAAGGCTGTGCATTGCACTGAAAATGTTATATGTGTGCTCTCTGCTTTTTAGACCAGACAGTCTTCTGCAGCATTTAATGAAAAAAGGAAAATTCCATTTCTTAGATTTATGTTGCCTATAAGGAGAAAAATGTTTGGGGATTAGATATCAAATATGCACGCAAACCAACTAATCAAAGCAAAGATATTAGCTTGAAAGTGCTCTTTCATTGATCTTCAGGAGATGAATGGGTTTAAGTCTCTGGATTGTCACATTTTGCTTCCCTTTCTCCCCCCCAGAAATGCACAGCTCTATCATGGTGGGGCTCAATTTTTTAATTGTTTTCTTTTCCAGCGTAATTGTATTAAATAACAAGTGAAACATTTCCTGTGGGATGCACAGGGGTGCGGGGCGAGAGGGGGCTCTGAGTGCCCTCTCCCCTGCGTCGCTGTCAGCAGCGGCGGCTGCATCCCGTCCGGCGGTGGGAGAGGAGGGCCAGGAGGCGGCTGTTGCTATCGCTCTGATGTCAGGCGCTCTCACTAACGTGTGGTTGGTTATTCTGCATTTCAGATCGCTGCCGGTAGCGGAGTGCAGGGGGAACGGCGAGACTCCCACCTCTTTCAGCGAGAAGAAAGGAGTCAGCGGAGCAGACTAATACAGGCTTGTGTCAGGTGGCCTTGCCCTACAAAGGCTGCCTTTAAAAGAGAAACGCAGTGTTATTTAATGAGCTGTGAGATGAGGCGCTGCTGCTAACGCTCAGATCCCAGGATTCATTGGCTATTCATTGTGCTTAATGTACATGTTTCTGCACCGTGCATTTAGGAGATCCCAGAGAAGAATCCAAAACGGCTGCGGGGGAAAGACCACCAAACATGCCTACAGAAACACTACCGACAGGTAGCATGGTGAAGCCGGTCAGCCCTGCCGTGACTTTCACGTCCGCCGTTCCTCTCCGCATCCTGAACAAAGGACCCGACTATTTTCGCAGGCAGGCGGAGCCTAATCCAAAAAGACTGAGCGCAGTGGAGAGGCTGGAAGCTGACAAGGCAAAATATGTCAAAAGCCAGGAGGTCATCAATGCCAAGCAGGAGCCTGTGAAGCCAGCAGTGCTGGCAAAGCCGCCGGTCTGTCCCGCCGCCAAAAGAGCACTGGGGAGCCCCACCTTGAAAGTCTTCAGCAACAATGCAAAGACCGAGAGTGGCGTCCAGAGGGAAAATCTGAAGCTTGAGATTCTGAAGAACATTATCAACAGCTCCGAAGGCTCTAGCTCGGGTTCAGGGCATAAGCACGGTCCCCGAAACTGGCCGCCCCACAGAGCTGATTCAACAGAGCTGAACCGACACTCATTCGCTGAATCTTTGAAGGTTTACCCCACGCAGGGCCGTAGCAGCCCACAGGAGAGCAGCTCCAACGTCAGCAGAAGACTCCTAGATCAGTCAGCAGAGACTTTCTTGCATGTCTCTCACAGCTCCTCAGACATAAGGAAAGTAACTAGTGCAAAGCCCTTAAAAGCAATACCCTGCAGTAGCTCAGCCCCGCCTTTGCCTCCGAAGCCCAAAATCGCTGCCATCGCCACCCTGAAATCCCCAGAGATTGAGGCAGTCGAGTCTGGATGCGGAATTAGCAGAAGACCCTCCCTACAGCGATCAAAATCAGACTTAAGTGACAGATACTTTCGTGTTGATGCAGATGTTGAACGGTTCTTTAACTACTGCGGACTGGATCCTGAAGAGCTTGAAAACCTCGGGATGGAAAACTTTGCAAGGGCTAACTCCGATATTATATCCCTCAACTTTCGCAGCGCAAGCATGATTAGCTCAGACTGTGAACAGTCTCAGGACAGCAACAGTGACCTTAGAAACGATGACAGTGCCAATGACCGCGTGCCATACGGCATTTCTGCCATTGAAAGGAATGCCAGAATCATCAAGTGGTTGTATAGCATCAAGCAAGCTAGAGAGTCACAGAAAGTGTCCCATGTGTGAGAGAAAAATCCACCGTAGAAAAAGCAAGGACTGTATCTTTGTCTGTGAATATTCAGTTGTGAAGGGTTGTGAAGTCTACTTGAAGTCTTGTACCCTTCTGAAATCTCTTTGTGTTGCTTGTTGTGCAATGTTTCCAAGTTGCATGCCTGTCAACATGTGAGCTGACCTGGCTTCCACTTGAACAGTAACTAACTACAAAGCCTGGCTGAGCATACACATTATCTGCCAAAAGTTTAAGACAAGAATCTAATTAGGGCTTCAGTATAATCAAAGTGTTTACATGGAAAGGTTATATGACTTCTTTGGTATTTATGTGGTTCCTTGTGGACTTTATATATGTCACTTTTTGTCTTAATACAAATATTGTCGACTGACGTTACTAGTTTCTAAGTTGAAACAGAAACCCGTTGGGGAAAAGAAAAGCAGAATTGGCCAAAATAAGAGGTTTAGGCAGACAACAGTAGGCAAAGCAGCCTTATCTCTTGTAGAAAGTGCATTATTGGCACATGTAAAACTGTTTCTAAAAGGCAAAGAATGCTAAGTTCTTAAATTATATATCGTTGTTAAACTGTATATCCCTGCTTGTAGTAAGGGACTGTTCAGTAAAGGTTTCTTTTTTCTAGATAAGCTTCCTCAGTTTTACATCAGAAGTAGTCTAGTGAATCTGCTTGACCTCTCATAAATGAAATGACTCTTGCATTTGGGTTGGTGTAAGCATTGTAATGGTTTTGTATTACCCCTGTTGGAAAAGCTTAAAGAAGGTTAGAGTCAACAGATGAAAACAGCGGAGGTACGGGATTTTGTGGGTTTGATTTTTTTACTTCAAGATTCCTGGTCTTAAACTTTTGACAGGAATGATTTGATCCTATAGCTGATATTGAATGCCTTTACTAGTCAAACACATCATGACTACAAACTCCATGCTGTCTTTAAATTTTTTTGTAGACCTATTGGAACAGTTATTGAACAAAAATGGAAACACACAGCCATATCAATATAACGCCTCCTATTCAGAAGTAAATACACTCAGTAGCTGAACTATATCTGAAAAATTGTGATTATGTTGTCTTGCATATGTTATATCTAAGGCTGTGAAAGTTTGTTACAGCTCTAGGAAAGTGTAGAAACATGACAGTATGTAGCTTTTATTCTTTTCTTTGTTTTTTCCTCCTTATGATGGTTAGTGCTGCAAGTCAACCTGTTACAAATCTTTTGACAATCTGTGTCTTCCCAGTGGTTTAATTAACTGTCATTTCAACTGGCAGTGGTGGTGTGGTAGGGGAGAAGTTGAAAGTACAGTGGTCTGCTTCATTATTATTGTATACATGCTTTGAAGTAAACTGCAGCACTACATTATACTTCATCAGCTAATAGGAAACTTTTTTTATTGTGTAAATGCTGTAAGACTTTGTATATACTTCAGTTGTTACGAAATCTTTAAAAGGAAGAGTGTTATGCTAATAAATAGCTACTGGTGCAGGTATAGTAGGTTTTTTGTTCTTTTTTTTTTTACCCCTCCCATTCTTAAAACTATATCAGGAACTCAATTGCAGTGTGTTTTAGTGCTGTAGAAGGTCTTGGTTAAATAATAGTTCCAGTAAAAGGTTTCTTTCACTAAAGTGCTTTTCAGAATATAATTTTTTATAAAGTAACTATAGCAGCATGATCTGTCTGAAGAACTAGAAGAGATTTTCAAGACTCCTAAAGTAGCTTGCTTCATCCTTACCTAGCAATGTTACTGTTCCCGTTTATAGCATTTGTTCATAATGAATCACCGCAGTCTTCTGAATTATTCTTCAGTAGTGCTTATTTATATATTTGAATATTAAAGATGTTTTACAAAGTCGGGTTCTATCTTTTCTCTGAGAAGCTTGTAGCCCAACTTCTTACCGATAGCCACAGTTAATGCAGCTGAGAATGGAAGCGGAGCTGCACAGTAGGAATTATCCTACTTCAAGTTTCATGTAATTGTTTCCAAAATGGTTGTTCATGGGGGGAAAAAAAAGCACACAGTCAGTTTCAGGAGGCTACTCTATGGTTTTTACAGTTGGCTTCACAACCTAAGACTTACAACGTTCCTAGTTCAGTCAAAAAAATGAGGGGCGATGTATTTCAGCTACAGGCACATTTGTGACATTTTAAGCTCCATGGGTTTCAGTTGGCATTGACATCACACTGGTTTTTCAAGCATATTTTTCCAATAGTAAGTTCTGCTCAGTTCAGTGACTATTTTGCCAAGGAAAATAATGCTTAAGGGATTAAAGCCAATTGTAATGCAGCTGTACAGCAATGAAATAAAAAAGTTAAAACTGAAATAAAAATGCACTCACATTGTTCTCTCTCAAGTGTTTTAAGAATAATGGTAAACAGGCTATCTCAGCTGTTGTCAGCCAAAAAGAGTGATAAAAATGCCTTTATAACTAGAAAATAGATTAAAACACATGTTGGTGTTCTGAACTTGTTTCACAGGCTTTGTTAGGAAGCCATAGGCTCTTGAGAAATCAAATTCATTTCCTTTTAATGGCACAAGAGGTTTAGGCTTGTGAGCTATCTGTAAGAGAGCATTTCCTCAGCTGAGATGTTAAGCAGCACCTTTGACACAGCACAGGCTCTGGCTTCACTATCCCTGCTTCTGACAGTGTGCCCACGAGTAAGACTTTGTACAGGACCCAGACCTTCACAGTCAGCTGAACTTGAAACTCTGGTGAGACTGCAGTAATAGAAATCAGACGACTGCAAAATGTCCACAAGGCTTTTGACAAGCAGGTAACAATTGCATTCATTTGTCACTTTATTACAGTTTATGCAGATAGGATTTACTTATTTATAGTCTTGCTATTACCTATATGTTTGCATATAAAACAAATTTTTTGGTGTCTGATCTCTTTTTGTTTTCAAATGGGAGTGACCATTTTACCTTTGCAGACAGGTAATCCCATCATACTGAGAGGATCTGTTGTTTGTCTCTGCCTCTGCCTTAGAAGAAATCCCTAAGTGCCAAATGCTGAGTTTGCAGGGAGTTGCAACAGTTAAGCACCTCATCAGAGACCCATTCTGGTCATCTTCCTGCTGTCTTCAGCGGTGTTTTACTCAGGTACAAAGTACACAGCAAGCATTCATTGTTAAACAGCAACTCCTGTTGCAGCAGCAGCTCTGGAGGGAGATGCAAGTCCATGGTGTCCTGTGAAAGCCAGTACTGGTGGACCTGGCCCTAGAAGTGAAGAAAAACAGTATGTTTTCAGTAATTACATGCACACACAAACGAAACCACCCAGAGGTTTGTGTGGTGGTCCTGTTATTTTGACTTGCAGGGGACGGAAAGGAAAATGATGTGACAAAGTACATTTTGAAAGCTTTGCGCAGACATAAGTCATTTCTCTGAGTGAAGGAGACGGGCAGTAAAGTAAAACTGGTCTTTTAATCACTTCATATTATATAGTAACAATGTCATGAATGATGAGGAATACAGGATCTGTGCCACAAATTTAAATTCCACAAATACAAGCACAGAAATTGTTGTTTTTGTGAATGCTCTTCCTGTAAGGGAGAGTGCTGTGCTGCAAGCGTATGCATCATCTGAGTGACCGAGGGCTTTTGAAGGGTAAACACAGAATGATGATGCTTTTGGCAGAGATTCAGAAATCAAAAGGCACGCTCAGAAAACAGAGCCAATCAGTATTGCTGACTTATCTCTTTTTACAGCAGTTCATCCATCCATGGAGGCCATACACGTTTGATTCCAGTCATTCAATGAAAAACAAAGTGCTTAATGGAGCTCTGCACTGCAGAGCTGAATAATTTCAGTCTGTGGGAGAACAGGGAAGGAGCTAAACCTTAAAAACAGTATTCCTGATACCTATTGATTATGGGATAATAATGTTTCTTGCATTATATTCAGAGCTCACTTGTTCATAACAAACTTCTTATTCAGCAGAGTAGTCAAATCAATAAATCTGGGGGGTTCCAGTTTTCCAAGGCTATAAAACTCACTTTTCATATGATTAATGGTGCCACATCAGTAGCTGAGCACATTAGGTTTAGAATATAAGAGCATCTGGAGCTTTGTTCCGATGAACAGTAAGGGTCCATTGCCTATTTTGGCAATGAATATAAATGCAGATACAGTCTAATGTCCCTTTGTGCTGTGCAAGAAAATAAATTGGTTAAGGTGTTTTGTCCTGAACTGTAATATAACTCTATATTAAGATCCTTGTTACCGAGGCTTAGACGTTCACTGATATTCTGAATTCATCTGGCATTCCTGGCTGCCAGCAGAAATACTCTAATAATCTGCCCTTAGAAATGCATCACATATAGCTTAATGGAAAAGGCCATTAAAATTGTCTGTACAGTGGAAGGACATTCATCTAATGATGGCATCTGCTAAGTGAACCTTTAAATAGGCAAATTTCAGTCAGAAGTATTAACCCATAAACACCTTTCATTTTTCTCCTTGGAAGCCTAAGTGGTGATCAATAGCTGTGTCCTAGCATTTGTTACAGTTAATATGTTGCTGCTAAAACACTCAGATATTGTCCATTTGGGTGCAGTGCAATCTGAAGTGGAGGCACCTACAGCACACTGTCTGGTCCTGGCCCTGCTAGGTATGAACAATCTTCAAGCATATTTTATACTTGATCACTTAAGAATTTGGTTGTGGCTGCCCATCAAAACTCAGTAATAAGTGATGTCTTTTTCATGACAAACAATCATTTATGTAACAAAACTAGTCTCCTAAATGTCATTCTTCTAAATTTAAAATAATTTTCATGATGGTTTTATGACAGGAGGAAGAGTGCTAGTGTCTGTGCTATTATTGTTTCTTGCTTTTGGCACTGCAAGTCTTCTCCACCTTCTTGATGTCTTTCCTTTCCTGAGTTCTCCCATCTTCCATTCTTCCTTCCTGCATGTCCCTTCCTTGTCTTGTCTGGCTTTTTCATCATCTTTCCTCTGAAATGTCTGACCAAGGTCATCATATTCTCCTCTTAGCTTCCTTTCTTCAGCAGCCTCCTCCCTTAGTTACATTAACACCCCTGAATCCCAAAGAAACTTTCCCCCAACTTAGCCTTTTACAGCCCCCATATTCATAGCAACCTGTTTCCAAGAGAGTAACTGGCTGCAGTTGAGCTGCCATGTCCTGGACAAGTAAGCCTGTTTTTTTTAATTTAATGGATTATTTTTTAATTTGCTGGTGTGCCATGCTATTTGCAGGCAAGATGGAACAGCAAGAGGTGGTTCTTCAAGAAGAAGTAGCAATTGAAAACACTCGTGAAGAGCAAGATGCCAAATATATCTTGAAATATCAACCTCTTGATCCAAAATTGCTTGGCTGTCTTTTGCTGCTTTATCTTGCTCAATGCATACTCTTGCTGCTTCTTTGGCTCCATATAACGCGTGGGCTTGAGGACTGCAGTGTGCAAAGGTGGTAAAATTTCCAGTGAAGAGAACAATAGAGGACCACTACCTAAGCAATAGTTACTGGTTATGCCTTCTGCTGTTTGGTAACACAGTACTAGTGTGTCTTACACCTATGGCATCCAGGCCACTTCCACTGCATGCTCAGTCCCCAGGCAGCCAGCTGAAGAGACTTATGTAGGCTGCCTAAAAAGACTTAGCATAGAACATGATGACAGTGAGAGGTCCAGAAGAGACAAAGTCCTTCCTCACCCAGCTATTGTGGGAGTCTTAACATCTGTGCTAAGAGCAGGTTTAGAAGCTAAAATCCCTCAGACTTATGCAGCCTGGGGATGAGGGTCTGACACCTCAACCCTGCACATGGGAGAAAGATATCCACACGTTCACCTGGGAGATGGGAAAAATCTGTATGTGGAAGCTGAAGGCACTTGGGGGGAAGCATGCTGCTGTTTCAGTCAATACCTGCTATTTAGATCTTTTTAAATGAAGAATAAGGAGGGAAAAAAGAACAGGGTTGGAACTTTGAGAACAGCTGTGTGTGCAAATGCTTTCAGACAAGATGCGGAGGTGGGTGGATAGTTTTGCTTTTTAAGAAATGAAGCTTTTAAAAGATCTTGTAATAAATTACCTGCTTTTAAAGTATATTAATATTTCATGCATTCAGTCTTGCCATTCTGAACTGTAAAAGCTTTGCTGCTCTCAGTACAGAGCATTTAGGAACATACTGGCAGTGATTGGGAGTGGCTTAAGTAGTAGGATAAAAGGGTGCTTAGCTGAGCGTGAACTTTATTTCAGTAAAGTTTTGGAGGATGGTGGGCTTGTTCTTTATTCTAAATATGGAGGGAGAACAACAGCAAATTAACATAGTCTTATTTATTAATGTTGGCTTGCAAATAGGACTGGGAAGTACAGGTTCTGTTAATGTGTCTGACTGCATGAAAATTACAGTGTTGGGTTTTGGCAAAGGCTTGATTTTCTTAATCAATTTTTGTGTATCTTGGAGCATATCAGCTTACATGTATCTGGCACAAATCTCATTCATCCCATCTGAAAACACTTTCTGCGAGCTTATGGGTTTAAATGTATCTGCTTAGTTTTCTACAAGAGAGATATTGAGGTGCTGGAGCGGGTCCAGAGAAGAGCAACAAAGTTGGTGCAGGGTCTGGAGAACAAGTCTCATGAGCAGCTGAGGGAACTGGAGGTGTTCAGCCCGGAGAAAAGGAGGCTCAGGGGAGACCTTGTCACTCTACAGTTGAAGGGAGGTTGGAGTGAGGTGAGTTGGTTTGTTCCCCCAAGTGCTAAGCAATGGGACAAGAGGAAATGGCCTCAAGTTGCACCGGGGAGGGGGAGTTAGATTGGATATTAAGAAAAATTTCTTTACCAAAAGTGTTGTCAGGGATGGATCAGGCAGTGGTGGAGTCCCCATCCCTGGAGGTATTTAAAAGACTTGTGGCACTTAGGGACATGGTTTAGTGGTGGATTTGGCTGTGCTGGGGTAACGGTAGGATTGGATGATCTAAAAGGTCTTTTCCAAGCTAAATGATTTGGTGATTCTGTGGTTCTTTTGTGTGGAAGGACTCTGCACAAATAGCTGTCATAGTGCCTTCCACTTCCCTCAGGTTTGTTTCTAGCATATATAACCAATGAGACCTCTCAAACCTTCTCCCGCAGACCAAGGGAAAATCCTGAGTGAGGCAGGCAGATTTCACACACTGTCAGAGCTTAATTCTTTACTCTATTTGTGTGTAAGGCTTTTTAACATATTGTAGATCTCATGCCTTAGTTTTCTACCGCTTCCTGACCTATTCTGACTCAGGCAGCAGAAGGGGGGAAATCTCCTAGGTAGGAGCCTTGGGAGCAGTGAAACCTCAAGCAGGTGTGCAGAGATCCCTCCTTGCTTTCAGACACCCACAGCAGCACGGATGGAACACCCCCTGTTTGCAGCCTGGCTTGGTTCAGGGGTTAAAAGACAGCATTTCTCTGACCTTATTTATCTTCCTGGCTTGCAGGTGTGTCCCGTGGTAGACTGGCACTTTTAGAGGTGCATTGGTCTCACCGAGATAGTGTCTAGTGAAGTGAGTCACCAAAAGAGGCTGTTTCAGACCTTTGAGACTTTGCTGAAACGGGTGCCAGAGGACACAGCTCTGATCTAAACAGGGAAGCAGCTGCAAGGTCACTATCTCATCACTAAGTTTTCAATTACCTTTGCTATGTTTGCCCCCAGAAGAGTTGTGCAATGTTCTGCACTGAACTGTCTTAATGCAAAACAGTTTTTCTGCAGGATGTAGATCTGTGACCTGAGACAAAGAGGTTTGGGGAAACACAAAATACTATTACTGGTGTGAGGAAAAGGTCAGGACCTACCTGCCCAGCATGAGGTGTATCTCTTTACACATAGGTAGCACACATTAATAATTCATTCTCCATATTTTTATTGAACTGCTAATGAGCAGCTTATGGAAGACCTGGAAATGAATGAACCATCAAGAATATTCATATCAAGCCTCAGGAGTGCCCGTTCACTCATCTCTAAACATCAATGAGGTGTTTCAGGACCAACGTATGAATGGTGTTATTTTAAAACAAATTTATCCTATCCCAAGCTACATTTAAGTAATAAACTGCAAAGTGGTCAGATGTTGTATCGAATATCTTCATGGGAGGTTATTTATTCAAGGGATCATTTCTGGGCTGTTCAAATGGACCCTGCTCCTTGGAGGTCACCGATAGGTTTATACTTCTGTGGTTATCCTACTTCCATCTCTGCTATGGAAGAGGGAGGAAGGGGAGCACTTTGAGGCCCTGTTCTGTCAAATCCCCACCATGGACAAGACACTCCTGTGCTGTCAAGGCTTGGGGATATATATGGTTTAATACCCAAAGGCAGCTGTGGTGTGGAATTAGAGATTTCTCTAATGGGCTCATTCCCACGCAAGTACCACACAGATCTGCTGCTCAGGGACATACTGGGTTTTCAGGGGGCTGCTGGGGGAACAGATTGTGTAACACTGTGAAACTGAGAATGGGTTAAAGGCGTATGGAAAAGGGCTTCCTGGTGATGTGTTCCACTGAATGAAAACCAGCATTTCACAATGGTGGAAATCATGGCAGAGCGCTCAGATTTGGTAGATACAGGGCAAAAATCAGTCAGTAGATACCGCATCAGTGGCACAGGGCCCCTCTCCCCTGTCTGAAAGGGTTGTGCCAAGTACAGCTCCAAACTAGATTTAGATTACATATTAGGAATAAATTCAACTAATTAAAACCAAAACGTACTGAAGTTGTACTTCACTGATGCTGACTATAGCACGTCTTTCCCAACAGCTACAAAGAAGTTTCTAAGCTCCAAAAATGTTATAGACTTGTCTTTACAACCAATAAACAAGGAAGCAGGAGAGAGCATGACATTTTAGAGCAACCTTGATGTTACTGTATCCTGCCATGTCCTGTCTGGTGTGGGGAGACAGTGAGGAGGGGGCTGCTGCTTTAGCACATGGCCTGCGGGAGAACAGAAGGGGAGAGCAGAAATGTGACCTGAAAATAGTGTTAGCCGTGACGGTGTGACCATGAGATCTTCCTCAGGAGCAGAGTGTTTGAATGAACAAGCTTTTCAGAGCAGGGATGTGGGACAGCTTCACCACTCAGTGCTCCCAAAACATCTGACCGACCACTGCCCCCAGTGCCAGCTCTTTAGTTTTTATTGCTGCTCTCACAATGCATCCCCACAGACTCATTTGTAATGCTTCTCTCATTCCCCTTAGTGGGGAATGCCAAGATAAGAACACTGGAGGTCTTTGTACTGTGAGCAGTGAAACACAGCAGAGATGAGAGCGATATGAAAGGTCCAGGAGTCCAGGAAATGGTCCTCTGCTGGTTCCCTCCAGAAACCACCCATCTAGGGGAGGCACTGATGTGCAATTGCAGAGGAGGAGCTGCATCTTTAAAACATTTTGGGAAGGGATTACCAGCCTCTTTGAACAAGATGCTGATCCCAGGCTCCCACCAAGCTTTTGAAAACAAATTGCCACTCTTTTCAGTCCTGCCCTGTGTGACACCTCCAATATTTTTGTTGCTGTAAATAGGCAGTTTTCTACAATGATTTAGGAGGTGTGGGGGGAAATGGCACAAGAGCTGTGTCCTCATGTGTCCCTTCCCACTGAGCTGCAGCAAGGTGCACTTCTGCAGAGCAGGGCTTCTTGCCTCAGTGTTTCCTCTGTGCTTCACCACTGCTATTTCTTTCCCAGACCCATGTTTTTGCATCAGCTACTCAAGAGCCGAAGATCCTTTCTGCTGGACCTCATCATGCTGATGTTCAGTGGCAAAGCCAGAAATCAGATCTGTACCTGTTTGCAGCTTGGCTCATCCTTGAAATTGTTGTGAAACAACCTGGATCTCCATTTATGGACCAGCCACATGAAACTCCTTCCTGAACAATACCACTAAAATTTAAGTTTTCCTCATGCTTTTTCTTCCTGTAAGCTGAGGCCGTTTATCTTTATTCCTTGATAGTTTTAGGTTTTAAGTTCCCTTAGTTTGAAGCATTTGTTTCTTTAAGCAATGGTTTCTGTGTACTTTGAAATACAGGCTATTATTTGCTAACACTATGGTACATGTAACTCTACTAAGCTATTTGTATGCATGTATTCATCCTGTTGGATAAATATGCAGTAGTGACCATGATGAAGGAACAGTAAATGCATGAGAAATTTTAGAACTAAACTTTTGAGAAGCAGTTTGGAGCGGTTCCAGTCTATCTGAGCAGTGCAGATGTAACTCAAGCTGCCTGCATTTGCAATGCACAGTAAAAATTATCAGAAGATTCTGATTAAGTAAATGGAATGTGTAATTTGCTCCCAGCAGACCATTTTCCCATAAGAAATAACTCATTGTGAACCCTGTTTATTTTTCAAAAGCGCATAATAAAAGTGACGTTGAGGAAATTTTCTGCGGCACAGGGGAAATAAAAAACAACATCCTTCAAGTTAGAGGAACTTCAAATAATTCAGCTGAAGCACTTCTGCATTCTTTCTAGCAAAGAGTTTGATTGACAAGTGAGGTGTGACAGAGCAGTAAATCTCTGCTTCCAGGGACCTGTGGTTTCTAAGGAGCTCAGGTCAGAGGGGCCCTGCTGCCCCAGCCACTCCTCAAAGGCTGCTGCTCACGAGCAGAGGTAGCTCTGTCTTTAAAACATGTAGATATTTTGTACAAGTCGCTGCTCTAAGCTGGCTGCTGCTTTACCAAGTTCTCTTCGCCCTGCTTCCAAAAGGCAAGTCTCCTTCAGAAAGCACGAGCAGCTGCATGGTTGTCTCTCCTGGCGCAGCAGTATGTGGTTACGTCCTGTTACCTTAGGAATATGTTTCTCTCCATCTTGGCAGCCCCTGCACCATCTCAAATTGCTTACATGGTCTATAAAAGCACATACTTTGCACAGTCTGGGGGTATTTTCACAATAGGATACCACAGTTGGTGATGGACAGTGAAACAGCTGGTATCCCCTGATGTACCAGTGTGCATCTGGCATGGAATGACTTGTGTCTGAGCTGGGTGGATATTTGGAGAATTCACAGTCACAGCACAGCACGGTTGAGGTCAGAATGGACCACATGAGGTCATCTAATCCAACCTACCTGCTCAAGCAGGTTCACCCAAAACACCTTGCTCAGGATTGTGTCCAGATGGCTCTTGAATTCATAGTCATGAAAATCAACATGTCCCATGGCCAGGTCACCTGCGCTCTGAGGCCCTGCTTGTCTGCACCACAAACACTGGGGCTTTCTACTCTGAGCTTTCAAGATTCTTTGTAAATTGAGTTTTGAGATCTCAGCCTTTTCTGGAGAGGATTCTTTCCTGAGCCAGGCTTGCTTTTGTCAGAATAGCTGCCAGCTGTTGATTTGGGCTAATCCGTAAACTCAAACAGCCATTTACAGCAGCAGCAACAATCCCTTCTTTTATTTTTTTCCTTTTTTTTTCCAAGAAAAATCTGTGAAACCTGGAGATGTGTTCTCTGTAGCAAAATCTAGGAATAGGCTCTGGAAAATAATTAGGAAAAGTAACTATTTGCTGCCTTCTTTTTTGCTCTCCAGGAGTGCTCACACCACCAAAAATGTGTCTGTGTAAGATATGTACATGTTTGTCACATGTAATCCACTGAAAGCTCTCCATGACGGGAGGCAACTGATTTTTGTTTCCCCAGATTAAGCTTTGGGTTGCAGGACAGCTGCATGTGGGCAACCTCAGAGGGGTGGGATTGGATTGACTGCCTTCTCAAACGAAGTGCCACCTCAAAACGTGAGCGTGAGCATGAGCATCGAAATGCTGCATTTCAGCTTGGCAGTCAGCCCTCCTCAGGATTTGAACAGGACACTTCTCTGGTGTCCTTGAATACTGAGGGAAATGTCTCTGACAACTCAGTATGTGCACTGGAGTAACACATCAGTGTATCAAAACACTGCAGGCTTTGTGGGATTGAGGACCCCGTACTTTTCCAGCCACTTCTGCACAGTAAGCATGCTGTAACTTTGCTATGAAGAAGGTTGTTGTCTTTCCTTTGCTTTGGAAACAGTATCCATTGTCTCTTTCCCTTCATCTGTTTTCTTTCATTGTATTAAAACCTCATCAAGTTCCTTTTCATCAGTAGTTATATTTATAGGCTGGTAGCAGCGGTTCTCTGATTTTGAGTCCTTCTCGGAAATAGGCTATAAAAAACACCAAATCATTACTGCTGAGTAATGCAAGTCTCTGGAGTAACTCTGTACTAAAAAACATCAGTGACATTTCACTGTGTAATCCCTGACTTCAAGACATCATCAGGTCAAACGCAGCCACTCAGCCTGTGTGTGCTGGGTTTTCTTCATTTCCAAAGAAATACCACAACTTGCAAGGCAGAAAATCTCCTGTATCCTTCTGTAAAACCCTGCAGAATGAGATGTGGCTGTGAAAGGAGGAGAAAGCAGGTAAAGTTCTGACCCCCTGTAGCAGTGAAATTCCTGTAGTTTCTGTCACTGAGGCTCTGGTTTTGCCCAAGAATTACAACTACTACTTTCTTTACAAAGTAGTTTGCCTCCTTAAACAGTGTTTTTGAGAAATGCAGTACTTATCACCCCAGGTATGAATTTGTGTCAGTGGAAAGTGATCTGCCATTGTGAAACTCAATCCAGCAATTAGTTCCTTCTGAGTGAGCTTTGTTATGTTGGGGTTTTTTTTCTTCTTCTTTTAAATAGGCTCATCGATTTTTAGGCCAGATGAGATCACTGTAATGTTTTGTCTGACTTTCTCCATAACACCAATTATAACCAGGCATGAATTAATTCCCATTCAAAT
>JBCJKH010016358.1:15936-26669 GCA_039877255.1 Loriculus beryllinus
AACAAAGGCGATGATGGAGAACCTACCACAGCATTACTAAATCATTTCAGTGGCTAATAACCACCTGCTTGAATAAATTGTGATCTCCTTTGCAGTCTGAATTTGTCCCGCTTCAAACAGCAGCCCTGAGTTAGTGAAGTACACCTGCTTGACAGACTGAAGAGCCCACTACCATGATTTTGCTTGCTGTGTAGGTGCAGAGACCGCGGTTGTGTTTGCCCTCAACTTTGTCTTGGGCAAACTAAGCAGCTCTCAGGTGAACAGTTTTTCATCCTATCTGCTCCAAGGTGTTCTAGCAGAACTGACTGGCATAGTCAAGATTAGAAGGTCTGTTATCCATGTATACGACATAGAGGTAGTGCTTATGATATTTTCTTGTTTGAGCAGTCTTCACACATGCTGAAGCAATGGTTGAGCTTTACAGTCTCTGCCTGAAGTCACCCCTGGCAGCCCGACTAGAACTTCTTGCCCTTTCCTGCCATTGGCAAGGCAGCGTCCCCAGATCTGTCAGTGCACCACTGCACTCAATCCCTCCATAACCCACTTCAGTCACAATGATCCATGTTAAAAAAACAACCCAGAAAACACCAGAAAGACAGCAGCACATTGTTCAGAGTGTTAAGGATAACCCAGATCACCGTGACAGAACGGGGCTGGAGAATGGTGGTGTGGGCAGCTACACTGGGTCACCTGCAGTCAGGACATGGTGTGTGAGCTCAGCCAAAACTTCCCTTTGCTTTATCCAAGGCTGCCCATTCACTACGCGTTTCCATTAAACAATCCTTATTAGAAACCTCTTTCTCCTAAATGTTTACACCTAACTTAGTACCCAACTGCATGTTAGTCAAGGCCTCCCTCAAATGTGCATGGCCTTGGATTAATTGATGGTAATCTCACTGAACATCATTTGGCCCTCTCACCTTGCTGTGTGAGAGCCTGCAGTATTCATCAGGCTCTTTGCTTTCTCTGGAAGAACCAAAATCATTTTGCTTCATCTTTAGATTTAGTTAATTCTTTTATTGGTTAAAAAGCCAAATGCTTCTTCAGAGTTCTTAAGGAATTGCCATTCTTAAGATTGATGATCTATTACTTATAATCTTGTAGAAGTTTCACTTGCCATGAATTATTCTACAGTAAGTCCTGGCCAAATTTTTTTGAGGGACTCTAGTGGTACATTTGGTGGTAGAGTTGAGTCTGTCTCATGCCTGGAAGTGTTCAAGGCCAGGTTGGATGTAGCTTTGAGCAATTGCCCATGGCAGGGGAGTTGGAACTAGATGATCTTTAATGTCCTTTCCAATCCAAACCATTGTATGATCTGTGGGAACAGTCGCATCTGTAAGCCTCGATGTTGTCTTCAGAGGTCATTTCAGGACAACTAAAGCGTTCATCAGTCTCCACTCACCAGTGAAATGGTTACTTTCTTCTCGTATCTCGGTTTTCTTTTCAGTTCCCTCAGAAACAGAGCCCTAATGTCATGGTGCCTTGAGCACAAGCTTTCAGAAGAGGTTAGGTCCTCTCTATGAACTGCCTCTTATAAGAAGCACCATAAAATGTTGCGAAAATGTCAGCGTAGTTGTGTCTTCACTATCCTTTTGCCATAACATTTTAAACTTCCTCTGAGGTTCCTTGAGAATATATTAACTTTTTTAAAATAGTGATTTTTCACGTAGAGGAGACAAAACATGGTGTTATATATGTACAAGGATCCGGTTACTGTGGATGGGGCTCCCATCACCTCAGACAGCCTGACGTCTGCATGTCAGCTTTTTCCTGTTGAACTTCACTTGACTTGTAAGAGAGAAATTAATTTTTTTGCCTCTTACCTGTCTGGCTCATGTATCAGCAAAGAGCTGTCAGCTTTGCCAAGAGCAACTCGTCTCTGTTAACCCACGAACTTGTTCTCCAGAGTTCTTCACATGTGCGCTCACTGCAATATTCCAGCTTCTGGATGTGCTCAGGATTTCTCACCCACACACAGCACAGAAGTAAGTAACAGTGTCCTCTTAAATCAGCAGGACAGCTTTGGGACCCTGCTTACAGCTGTTAGGCCAAAACAGAAATGTTTCTGGAAACCTCAAGAATGTGTGTTTAAAGTGGGAGAAGACTTGAAAATTCACCTGTTGCAGGTGCTATTGCAGTTTCAGTGTCATGTAAACATAAAGTAACCTTTGCTTTGACTTAGTGGGCTTCCTAATGAAATATCTTGTGACTGCTTTTGGTTTTATATTTGTTACGCTTTAATTCAGTAATTGGTTTATGACTGTAATTACCAGTCTTTCAGGCAACACTTACTAAAAACAAATTAGTTTGTTCCAAACTCTGGTGATTTTATGTTCATATAGATCAATATAAATCACAGTTAATTAAGCTCTTCATCACTTAGCTTTTCCTTGTGTAATGCATTACAGCATTGCAATAACAAGTAATAGTCCTAACTTTCCATACCGATTTACTCATATTAAAACAGAATTTGGTTTATAATTACCAAGGCCGAAAACCAGACTTTACTTAAGTTGCCTGCTGCACAGTAACAATGGTGTATGATGGTGTAAGTTGATTGTGTTTACCTACAGAGGAAAGAAAAAGAAACCAGAAATGTGAGCAGAATCTGAAAAATGTTTTTTAAACAAAGTGAACCAAGTTAAAACTGCATTTTAATCTTTGTTTTCTTTCCAAATCTTATCAGAGTTGTTACAGGGTATAATTCTGGTTGCACTATAATAAACAACAACAACAAAACCCCTTTAGCTACTTAAGATTGCGAATATTCCTTAACATGTCCAAGCCAAAACATGCAAAACAAATATAGTCTGGTCTTGTTTTCTTTCTTACAAGAACTGCTCTGTAATAGATTTCTCCTTAATGTCCACTAACACTCCAATTAAAAGATTTCAGTATTAAACCAGGATATAATTTATCAGGAAGCAATGGTTTGAAATTTAGCTCAGTGACCTCTAATTATCATAGAATCATAGAATAGTTAGGGTTCTAGGGACCTTGCGCTATAGAGCAATGCGGTGCTTGTTTCTAAGTAAATATAATGAAATGCAGGTTCTTTCAAATGTGTTTGACCAGCCTGAGTTCAGAGAGGTGCCTTCTACCCACCCAAGGAACATGTTGGTTCTTCTAAAGTCACTGAATTTATGCTACTGGTTTCAGTGGAGCTGGGGTTTCTCTGTCAATTTTGATGATTTTACAGCCAGTGCATTGCATTTTTTGCTAGTCTTGTTTGATCTTTATACCAGGCTGTATAACTTGTGTCCCTGCCCCAGGTTCTCCCTCTCAAATGTCCTTAGCCTCTGCCCTGTAGTGTGCGGACTACACTCAGTTTCATGCAAGTCTATAAAATGTCTTCTGGGAGTAATACGGTCAAGAGAAGTTCAGGGAAACCTCTTCTTATGTTATTTTATAATGCTGTAACACATTTTACTACATTTTTCTTTACATCATGTACTTTCTCCCTAGCATGGGCTGACAGGCTGGATACCATTTGCAGCCGAGCCTCTGCTAGCCCTACCTCTCTTCTTCTTGTTTTTCTCAAGGGAATTCCTGTTTCTATACATTCCAGCAACCCAACCGTTGCTGTGGCATATTGGTGATTTGGAAATATTTATAAACGGATTAGGAGCCATGTTTTCCTTAATATTTATTAACTCAGCCCCTTTTTCCTTGCCTTGGGAAGCAGATTATATAAAATAACAAGGTAGATGTTAGCCTCAGTTTGAAAAAGCAGAAGACTCTGAAATACTTGATTTGAAATGCTATTTTAGCAGGTGGGAGCAGCAGATTTGTGCTGGCTAAAAAAAAGCCAAGGAAGATCATTAAAAGGAAAGAAAGTCCCCTCTCAAATGTTACTAAAATGTCACATCACATAGAAATACTTTCAAAGAGGAAGATAAGTTCTGTCCTGATGCACCATTTCATAATATTGTGACATTTACATTCTAATGATAACTAAACTTTGATCTTTGGGAAATTATGGAGCAACAAGCCTGATTTGCTGTGATTTTGCCACCTCCCTGGGGGAACTAGATGCAGCCTGCAAACCTCACAGGGGTTATGCAAACAGACAAGAAGACAGCAAAATACTAGGAAAAGTGGCTGTTTGGGTTATGTGTGCACAGTTAAAGACATAAACCTAAACCTATCAATCTTCTACTGAGAGTGCCTCTTGAGAAGCTGGGAAGCAATGGGCTAAAGGGATTGCTAACCTTTAGCTTTATCCCTGATCCAAGTTGCAGAATTAGCACTAACATAGGGAGAAAAGCCTGTAAAAACCCTCCTTAAGGAGGCACTAACTCTGCATACAACCTAGTAGAGACTGCTGATGCTGCTTTCTGGGCAGGGCAGAAACTACAGTGTCTATGTACTTTTGTGTGCTCTTACATGCCCTAATACAAATATCTACTTTAGCAATGAATCTCTAGCTTGACATGAGGTGCAGAATATATTTGCCTTGCTGGTGAAATACTGGCATTTGGATGCTGCTGCAAGGCAAATCCTCATTGCACAGTGAGGCCGTTATCTCTCCCCTCAGAGCCTAGAAGAGAACATTTTTCCTTCACGAATTCTTCCTTTCAAAAGCACAGCAGTTGCTGAGTTTTAAGGGATTATTGTATTTGCTTTGGGACACTGGGAAACTGGCTGCATTTAGTGTGAGTGCATTAGGAAAGAGCAGTAGTACCTGGGTTTGTACCCCTGGGTGCTGAATGCCAGCAGCTACATCCTGAAGCTTAATGATATGTTATAGCAAGCAGGTTCCATTCAACGGGGGGGTAGGAAAAAAAGGAATAGGCAATGCACAATAGCATGCAAAAAAAGATGTTGTTTTGCTTTGGTAATCGTATGCTACCATAACTATCCTGTGTAATGTTATGCTTCTCCAAACTGAAGAAGCCTTTAGATTTCATTAAGGTCTTCCTGGCACAAGTACCTTCTGCCCCAAAGCAATTTTCATCAATTGCCCTTCAAAGTGCCATGTGGAACAGAGTCAATTAACTCGTAAGAATGAAAATCTGAGCAACATTTAATAAATCTAACTACTCCCTCCTGGGTGGAAATTTTCTGCAAGAAAATCAAGTTGATAGCCTCTGGTTTGGTTTTTCAGGCCCAGATTACCAAGTGATGTATGTTCTGTGTATTCCACTAATTCAGTGATGCTGTTCATATGCATCTTTCAATCTGTAGCAAATTATATGCAAGGAGAGAAATACAGTCTTTTACTGGTAGAATTCTTGCATAAGCTCTTCATACAATAATTCTAAACTTCAAAGAATATAATAATATTATATTGCATAAAGGACTGGAATTCTCACATCTGAAACTGAAAAATGCCTTTTGTGACTGGCATGAACTCCTTGAGGGTTAGAAGACAGTGTTCTCATATGCAGGGAAATTTCTGTAAAATGAAATAAGAGCTTTACAAACTGCTTCTGGTTTGCTTTGTTATTAATGTTCAGTTAATTAATGCTTTATATTTAATTACAATAGTTTGCAATTCATGATTTTAAATGGGTTTAAAACCTAATAGGCATCAGACTGCAGAGCAAATACCCTTCCTTTGTGCACAAAACCACTTCCAGCTTCTCAACTTTTTGTAATATAAGTGCAGGAAAAAGAATTATAAGTATGTACACAAAGGGAGGTACACTAGAACATTTTGTCTATTCATTGGAGCTGGATCGTCAACATGACATGAAAAATTAAACTGGGATTTAGAGGTACATTTTACTTTGTAGAATGAAGAGCTTTCATAATTCTATTTTAATTACCTTCTTATTCAGTTTTTCCTTTGTTGTCTGAAATATCAATGAGCCTTTTGTCTTCTATTTTCCATTGCTATACATCTCTTGAGTGAAATTGCTGCCTTCAAGTAAAAACAGAATAGAACTGGAAATAAAAGCGTAAGAATGTTTAAGCAACAGATTCCATTCAGGAAAGAGAAAGAAAGTACATCTGAATGAAGCAACATTTCTAAATGTTTTCATTTTTTTCTTCTGAAGAAACTTTCTGACCTCCTTCAGGAAAGTTTTCCAAATCTGCTATGAAGACAGCAGGGGAGGAGATGGACTAAGACACTGATGGAAATGGACTGCTTCCCCTTGCTGAGCTCTGCCAGAAGGTGATGCCAACACAGCTCTGTCCTCTTCCAGTTCCCTTACCCACTTCTCATTGCTAGCCTGTCCCAGACTAAACTTCTAAGTTGTTTTGGGAAGAAAAACAGCTAGCAGAAATGCACTGAGGAAGCACGCTGCCTGGCCCTAGGAACTGGGTACCTGCAGGTCAGTGCAGCTCACGCAGTGCAGCAGCTGAAACACAACAGCATCAGCTCAGGGCAATGAGTCCTTCTTTCCCAAAAGGTTATTTGAGAGAGGCAGACACAGAAGATGATAGTGCCTTATTCCTAGAAAAAAAGTATCTCCCTCATCAACGCCAGCTGAAACCAGCATGGGCTCCAAATTAAACCCGGAGTGGTCAGCCTTGAGCACAAGTACCAGACCCACTAGGCTGCTGTAAAACAAGGCCAGGCTAACTAGCATAAACCTCTCAGAGCAGAAGTGCTGTGGCAGAGCTGTGAACCTGCTTGCAAGACTTCACACAGAATCCAGCACCCTGCTGTGAAAAGTTTCAGTTCTTAAGAACTAGCATTGCTCTGCCAGTCAAATGTGCTCACAGAAAGCCTCTGATCAGCTGGAGGAAACAGGATACTTGTTAAGAGAGAGCTTCAGTCAGTCACAACCTAACAGAGAGAAACAAAAAATGTGAGGTCTTTTTTAATCTCTCAATTATATTTTTAAATAGTGCTTCTGCTAAAAGCAGGAGGGGGAACATGATCTGGAAAGCTTCTTCAGTGTGTATAAACCCCAGGAATTGAAGACTCCTTGATACTTAGTATGAATGCAAATGGTGCTTCCCTGTTCTTTGTTGTCCTTTTTCACAGTTTTTAATGGGTTTGACCTCTGGGCCCTTTACTCATGAACAGCTCTAGTGTAGCAAATAACAGGTATTGCTGCAGTTGTTCTGAGCCCCAGAAAAGGATTATATTCACGTCAGCAATCCTTGCCCTCTCTGTGAGCAGCCCTTGCTGATGTCCTGTATTAATTGCATGGCATTCAGCAGCAGGTGTAGAATGTGGCTCTTGGGTGCTCTTTCATTCAGCCAGTGTGTTATCCCAAGGTAATAAGTTTCTTGGACATCAACAATTTAGGTTCAGTGTTGAGGTATGTGGCAGAAATTATTTTATGCATGTAAAGCCATTTATTTTCTCTGCGCTTTGCATCCGAAATGGGAAGAACCATGTTTTACCTGTGAGAAGCTAAGGTAGTATTAATTTACTGAGGTGTTCAGAGAATGATAGAACATCAGATATAGCAGAGTAGCATCCATACCTGTGTAATGTCTAAGAGCTTGTCACTGGGTAGACATTATGTAGGGGTTTTAAACAGAGGAGGACCCTGGTGTGTCTCTGAAAGCTTAGAACACGTCTCACACTGCAAGGTTTAAGCAGAGCATTCAGTCAGTTCAGGGGGAAAGCCTTCCCCTTGCTTTCTTGTCTGGCTCTGGATGGCTTAAAGGCATTACAGAATATTTTTACTCAGAAAAAAATGCCTCTGCGGAAGACAAGATTTAAAAAGGTCAATTCTTATCAGACAACTGCAACTGAATTTTGAGTTAAAATTTAATAGCAGCTGCCTTAGCCCAATATATGGCTTGCAAAGTGAAAGGCTGCCAGACAAAATATCAGCATGTTTCTCTATCTGTCTCTCTATCTGGTGTTTATTCTATTTTATGGCTCAGTCAAGAAAGGAAACAATAAATGCATGAGTGTCTGTGAACTACTTTGCCAGAAAAGTCGGTGGAAGCAGAAAGTCCCACTCCTCGCATTAAGACTAGCAATCTTTATAACTGACAGTCTTCTCTCCTTCTGTAGAGAGCTCCAAGATCCATTGCCCACAGATCTCTGCTCTGCTGACAACCTTAAGGATTGGCATGCACAGATGAGCAGGGATGTCTCTCCCAAGCTGTGCCCACATCCTTGATGGCACTGGCTGCTATGTCCCTCTCCCTCACCACGTGGCAGGGGAGACAGCATTTTAGGAAAGAAAATGCAATTCCAGACCCAAAAGAGGGAGAATGGCTAAAGGCAGCTTTGCCGCAAATGCCTGATTTGTTGTCAGCAGTTGGGTTGCAATGGAAGACTCAGATCACCATGCTGCTCTCTGAAAACCATCTCTGTAATGAATTTTGATCCTTAGTGCTTGTTGCCTTCCAGAATCTTTTGTGAGAAGATGCCAGACATGAAGACAGGGAGAGCCATGGCTGGACCCTGGCCAGCTCAGCTGGTGTGGTGGTACACGTGAAGCCCCATAAGCCTGTCCATGGAGAAACTGGTGGGATAAATTTCTCACTGTGATTTTCTTTCCTTCTCCCATGCATGGCAATAGCCAGAGTGTGGTAAATAGAGAAGCCAGACCTGGAACAAAAATTAATTGTACCACTGAACAGATGCAGATCATCAATGTTCATACATATGGGAAATATAGATGCATAGAATCATGGAACAGTTTAAGTTGGGAGGGACCTTCAAAGGTCATCTAGTCCAACCCCCTGCATGGTTGTTTTCATTTTGCCTTCATGTTGCCATTCTGCTTGCAGTGAAGAGCAGCCCCTTCTGAAAGCAAACACAGTGACCAAGAGAGCCAGAAGAGCTATACAATAATTTGAAAAGCTTTCACTTATTTATCTATTATACCACAACTTCCCTGTAAATACGTGTTGCTGTAATGGTAGCACTGGTTCCTCTTCTATGTCAGTACTCTACTGATAAGTCCCTCAGTGTGATGTGTGCAATGGTAAATTGTGCTGATTAGTCCTTCAAGAGGGGCTAAAGAAAATCACATTAACACTGTTTAACTGAAAGGTAAATAAGGAAATCTATTGGAAGTGGGCAAATATTTGGCATCAGTCATATGTTTCTGTGAACAAACCTTCTTAGAGTGGCTGCTGTTGCTGCCACTGTGTATAAGGAGCCACACTTGCAGGTGAGGAGTAACAACTGATATTGCTAAAATGGATAATGTCAATATTTTGGTTTACAGGTGATGAACTTGCTCATACAATACATATTGTGCAGTAATAATAATTTCAGGGTTATCAGGAATTAAGTAATTTTCAGAGCCATGAATACAGACCAGACAACTTGGCAAAATTGCCTAATTTCTAATGGCTTCATCAGGTAACTGTAAAGCTTGACTAAAAAAGAAAAGTGGTGAAGTTAAGGGATTGAATGAACACAGTTATCTAGAATACATTTATATGGCCATTCGCCATAATAACCTGTGGAAGATTAAGTGAGGTTTTATAATCTGTTTGCTTTTACTAATATCATGATAAGAGCAAGCTACGTGACTGTTCCTTTGAAAACGTGAAGTTCTCTCTCATTCTTGATAACTGCAGGCTAATCCAGCAAGGAGTTTTAGAGTAATTCCAAGGTGGAAGTTACTAGGGAAAGGACTTGTACCCAGAGATGGCTCTACTTATTCTCACGAGAGTACTTCTTGCAGGTAGCTCTCAGCTAGAAGGAGTAGTTCTAGCAAGAAATGTGTGGAGACATTGGGCTGCAATATTGGTCAAGCATCTTTGAAAAAGCTCTGCATCTTACAACACACATTTCTATAAGATGTAAATGTCCATACATTTAATTAAACAAAATGTGGTTGATTATCAGTAATAGTACTCTCTGATGTTTCTTGACAGTACTATATCCTTCACAGGCAATATTAGCTTCTTTTTTCCATAAGAATTGATGGGGTTTTAAAATTGAGTACTGCACCTATTGGCCTGGGTAACAGCAACTTCGTTGCTTGAGCTGCTTTTTCCAAGGTCAGAATGAAATTGCCTTCTCTCCACCTACAATATTGTACTGTTGGCATGGAACATCAGTTATGGGTAAGTTTTGTAATTTCTTTCAGACACATGAATCACAATTGTGACCAAATGTAGCAGTGCTGGCTGGAGGGTAGAGGGGTGGGATAGGAAACCTGCTTGATCCAGCATAGCAAAACCTCTGTTTAAGTTGGTAATCCTCCAAATCCACATCATCTGTATCTCAATATCATTCCTGCTTATTCTCAGATGAAAGAAAACATACTGCATCTTTGCATGTCTAGCTCAGAGGAATTGGTTTCAATCACTGGAGACTTAAAATTGCCAGTGTAGATAGTAACTTCAGTTGCAATTTGAATACTGGACTCAGAAAAGACAGTTCAAACCAACAGCTTCTGACCTCCTATCTTGGGATGCTGTAGGACGGCATCAGAAACCAAACAGCTGGAGTATGTTGTTTTTCTCTGCACTTGAAAATCCTTTGATTGAAGAGGGAGGACAAAAGTGGAATTTCAGAATCTGTGTATCTGATGAGAAAAAGTACATTTGTGCCTAATCTTGAAAGAAATGAAAAATAATCTGTTCCTATGGTAAAGGCTTTCTTCTGAACCTCTGCCAAGGTCATTGAATGCATAAGTCCAGGGAGAGTACAGACACTGAAAGAGAGGCAGTTCTGCTGTTTCCCCACAGCAACTCTCCTAGGACTCAGAAGGGTGAGAGAGTTTTCTTGCAGGTACAAAAGTCTTACATACAACTAAAAATGTTTTCTGTTTTGAGGCAGATTAAGGTCTCACCGACCAATGGACCTGGCAATACCTGAGAAAGGCTGCAGATAGCCAGCATGAGAT
>JBCJKH010016361.1:0-13057 GCA_039877255.1 Loriculus beryllinus
TTCATAGGATCCCCTCTCATGTCTCAGACTCTCACAAACTAATCCTTTATTTTCTCTTAGGAAAAGAAAAACATTAACTGCAAGTACCAGGTTCAGAAAAGCTGTCTGGTTTTCTTTCCCTTCCATTGGGAAAGCAAAAGACCCAGAGAGAAAAACCACTAAAAGCTTTTTATTAAAGTATTTTTCTTTCCTATCTTCTAAATAAGATTTTTGGTCACTTCAAACTTTCTCCAGCTTTCATTAAAGGCAATAGCATTTTAATGAGAACAAGTTTGTTTCCTTTATGCCCTGGGGTGAGTCATAGCTCTGCTCTCTATGCAGAGGCAGTACATGATGGGGTTTTGCAGTGGTTTTTGGCTGAAGAGAGAAGGCAACACCTGTGTTTTCTGTGCATATGGCCTCATCTGAATGAGTGGGAATTCCCTACTTCTCTTCAGCCTGACTTCCCCCATGGTCTTTTAATGCAGCATTATATATGAGAGAGGAGAAGGCAGAATAAACACATCACACTTCCCATGTGTTGGAGTCTGCTGAAGACACTAGTTTTGCTGTATTGAGATGAAGTCTTTATCAAGGGTGAATGCTATAATGGGGTTTAAATACAAGAAGGTGCTTGCTCAGCCATAACTGCTCTGCTGTGGTGCGGATTCTGTTGGCAGTACCTTGGGGACAAAACTGATAACCTGAAAAACAGCAGATGCTTTGGATCTATTTGGTCATACAATGGGGCTCTAGAGAAGACTGCCGCCCTCTGCTAGTCCACTCTCTGTGCTCCCTCTGCAAAGCTGATGTGGTTGTCCTCTTCACAGCCAGCTGCGGGTGGGTTTTACAAGGGTGGCAATGGCAAATCTGAAGAGGTGTGCAGCAGTCGTTTGCCTCCTGATGCAGAAAAGTTCAGTTCTAACAAGAAGTGTTTTTTCTTTTTTTTACAGTGAGATGCTTTCTGGTTCCTGAGTCAATAGCTCAGTTCAGGTGTGCTGGCCAGAACTCCCTTCAGTCCTAATGAAATCCCGTCCCTTTGTCAGAGTATAGGGCTTTTCCGGGGTGCACTTTGTTTGCAGGTGGAGTTTTGGACTGTTTGGTTCTATGTTCTTTACTTAGGCAAAAGACAGAAGAATCTTAAACACATGAGCTTGTAATCTGATTGTATTTTACATTTTCTTCAGGAAAATCTGAATCTACTTCGGTATCAACTCTTCTCTCATGTCCCTGTGTTCTAAAAACTAGCAGATGTGTACAGAAGGAGAATGGTGCTAAAAGGTCTTTTCACTTCTATTGTAAGATCTCTAACACTGCGAAGGAAAGAATCACAGTACAGAGTTTGAAACTCCTCCAAGTAAAGAGGTGTTAGGATCCCTGTAGATGTATTCTTCGCTTACTGGTTTTGACAAAAGAAAATTCCACCTGAATCTTTTTTTAAATAAGCCTTTTTTAAGACTCAGTGGTGCACCTTCCTCCCTTTCCTGATTCCTCTTCCTCCCAACACTTCTTTAGTAATGGTTTTCTGCACAGGGTGCCTTGGGGAAGCAGGCAGACAGGGATTTTAAGAAAGCTGGAGCAGGTGTGGAATAAGCCAGCTCCTCCAGTTCTTATTATTTTGAGTTTGTCAAAAGAAAGAAAAAGACTGAATTCTTGCATTGGGATATTTTCATACATGAGACTCCTCTCTTCTTCTCAGCACTGAGAGCTTGTTATCTGCCTGTGTGAATTTGTTTTCATCTTGGCCTTAAGTGCATGAATACATACTGTGAGTGGGGTGCATGGGAAAGCAAGAGCACATCCACAGCAGTGATTTCTTTTGTTGTCAAAGGCTTGCTAACCTCTCCTTGACTCAAACCACTGGCCAGGCAGCCCCTCCTGGCAAGGTGGCTCTTCAGCCTGCAGGATGGATGGTTAAGGGACAGTTCAATGGAGATCTATAAAATCCTGAGTGGCCTTGAGAAAGTAAATGAAAATTGATTGGTCCCTGTCTCTTCCAATACAAGAACTAAAAATTCAAATTAAATTAGCTGATGTTAGGTTCAAAACAGCTTTGTGTTCTGTGGCACTGTGCTCATGAGAGACTGGGGGCATCGAAAGTTCACACGGGCTCAATATGCGATGGGAGAGAATTTGTGTAAGACATGGTCTGAGCCAAAGGGATCACCTATTAGGAAATCTGGGAGGTGAAATTACCAGAAGTGTGTTCTGGGCAATACTACTATACATTTATCCTATCTTATATTCTGTTGTGGGCATCTGCTGTTAGCCACTATTGAAGACAGATGCTGGGGGGGGAGATAGGTTTTTGTTTTGACTCAATGAAGCTTTTCTGGTGGGTGAATAAAAAGCTGAGCATTTATCAGCAGTAGTTGGAGCTCAAATCCCAGTTTCTGCTCTTGCATTCGTATGGTTATGTCAGTTCTGAGGAGGAATAAGAAGATGCTTTGCACTAGCTTGTGCAAAGGACATCTTTGACCTTAGGAAATCAGCTGTGCACTGAGCTTGGTTGTTGAGAGTCTGGCAGGACTTAGGCAGCAGAATCCTCTGAGTCTTGGATGTAATGAATGGCTGAGATGCTTCAAAGATTTCCTACTGCCAGGGTATGGGGAAGGGAGTTAAACACTTGAATGAAACAAACAGTAGAACCTCAGGTGGATGTTCTTGAATGGAGCTGTTGAATAGCTTCAATGGGCTAGCCAGGCAGCGTAAAATCCTCAGAGGCAGCCAGGTGTTTCTTGCACGTGTTCCCGCTTTTCCTGTGCTGGAGGCTTTTTCTATCTGCCACACAGAGGGAAGGATCTGGGATGGGAAAGCATTCAGCAAATTGCAGAATCAGATAAGTGCAGTGAACACAAAACCACAGCAGTTCCCTTGGCCTTGGCATGAGGCCAGCTTACCCCTGTGCTGCCTGATCAGTCAGGCACAAAACATAATGGACAGTTTGAAAGGGAGAGTTAGTTAAGAGTAATACAAGGCAGTTAATTCTCTGTTTGGATTCATGTTGGTGGTCTTCTCCTCTGGTGCACTGTCTCCAGTTCAGGCAGGCAGGGCGTAAGAGCAAACGCTTCTGCTCACCCAGCGCAGCAGCCTAAGAGGAGCAAGAGGAAAGGTAGGGCTTGTGTTGGAATGTAAATACTGTTGAAAATGAAACAATCTGTTTTAGAGGATGCTGAAGCATCTGCTGGGTTTCCTGGTGTTGGAGTTTTGCTGCTTCTATTAGATAAGCGAGTTGTAAGAAGCTAGAGCATTTGCCCCTGCTCTTCTTTGACAATATTAAAGTTTCTGAGGATTTCTCTACTTCCCTGATGATATTTAGAAACTGAGAACAAAGCTGCTCTGTGCAACTGGAATTCCTCCTGTGCACCTCTGTGCCCAGCAGGACTTTGTTTAGAACCATGTGTGCCAAAACTCTTAACAGCGGAGCCTGGAAGTGTGTCCTCGCATGCTCTGGGTTTGAGATAGGAAAGGCAGCAAAACACAGCACAGACTTTGCTGCAGAAATTGGTTTTTCAAGCTAGTACCTGTTCACAGCAGCAAAAGTGTAGGTGGAAATGTTGACCTTTGCCTTCTTTTGAGCAAGTATTGTTGCCACTGCTGTTGATTTGAGTCATGTTCTGGAAAACTTGTGTGAACTGGTGGTGCTTCTTGCTGAATTATAATCAACAAGCAAAGCAGCCCTTGTGATAGCCTAGGAGAAGGTTCTGAATGAAGTAGCAGCTGGCTCTTCTGTGGCCTTCATGTATCTGTAGAAATCAGCTCCAAGAAATCAGATCACTTGGTTGGCTGCTTTCCTTTGATGCTTTTACAGACTTGGCTGTGACAATGGAAAGTAAAATCAGACACGCTAAAACCAGAGTCCTTTTTGTTCTTTTGGGCTCATCCTGCATACTCATAGCTCTGCTAGTTTCCTTATTGCTGGTATGCACAGGAATCCAAGTCCTGCAGAGAGGCAAAGGGGTGAACACTTGGGAATAGGGTAAATTCTACTTAAAAACCTGTTAAATTCTGCCCCAAATACATACATATATATATATATTTATATTTTTTGTTTTTGAGAGAGAGAGAGAGGTGAGGAGAAGGGTGAAATTTGTGGTGAAATAATGTTTAAGAAGGGGCTGGTATTGGACAGCATTCCCCATTCCACAGATGGGTGGATCAGCCATCACTGATTAACTACCCATGGTGAAAGTGAGAGTAAGCGTCCCTTTGTCCCTTGGAGAAGGGACTTTCCATCTGCAGCGTTCTCCCACTCCTCAGAGTTAATGATGGGAGCAGGAAGGCCTCTGGGAACTGGGTCACAGTGGCAGCTCCAGCACAGTGCAGCTTAATTAAGGGAAGGAAAATGAGCAAGAAGGCAGGACCCCTGCGTGTCCAGCTGGGAAAGCAGCTGTGTTGGAGCAAGTAGATAAAGCTTCATTTCTGCCTGCTCTATCTAGCTGCCTCTTGGTGTTCCCAAAGGCTGGAAGACACAATCACCACTGCAAGGACAGCCCTGTAAGTTATTCTGCTTCTGAAGCTCTCATTGTAAGATGGACTAGCCACATTTCCTATCTGTAAAGCACCCTTGCTTGCCTCCAGTATTCCTCACGTGGCCAACAGTCCTACTTTTAGGCTCTGCAATTGGCTTGTAAGAAATCTGTTGCTGGGCTGATGTGGTGCAGCATGGCTTGGGCCGTGTTTCCCTTGGCTTCCTTAACATTACAATCTTGAGTCTGTCAGGGAAAAAACCCAACCCAAATGAACCCTGCAAAATCCCATAGAGCTGTGTCAACCAAGAACAAGGGAGAACTGCTTGCAGACTGGGAATGTAAGATGAGCAACAAAATTTGCTCCTAAGACCTTCAGGTGGGAGTGGATTTAATATAAACCCTACTGAGATGTTTGGACCCAGATCCAATTTTCCTACAGCACAGGGCCAGTCAAAATTGCAGTCTTTATGTGGATACATTGCTTTCTAAAGCTAATTTTCATTCAGTTCTCTTGTGTCTCAGAATGATGTGAAGGTGTTCCTCCTACCTCAGCTGTTGTTGGCAGGGAGACTTGGAGCATGGCAGCCGGACAGAAGCACTTGGGAAACGTGCTTTGGTGCTCTGTTACTGCTCCTCTGTTAATTGTGCAAGAGCTGCACAGGCCTCTGGTTTGTATTGACTAATTAGCTGAGTAATGCAATCTCCTTTTAAATGTTCTTTCTCTTCTAGATCGAGAATGAGACATACATTGATTAAATGACTTACCCAAGGTCACACAGCAAGTGACTCATTGGCAGAGGCAGGAGTTAACACCTGGTATCCTTAAATTCCTGCTTCCCAGATCCCATGGCCTCTTACTTCTAAGTGCTCTTCTCTTTCCTGTCCTGGGCCTTTTGCCTCTTGCCACCAGCAGGATTTGTTACACGTGTGATTTCCAAGGTGACAATATCTAACCACTGCCAAGAAAATGAGACACCTGCCCTTTGCTGCAGACTTCTATTGACACACTAAGAAGCTGAAGTTCCTTTTATTCCTTATCTTTTTGAACCACTTTACCATGTTCTGCCTGAACTGGTGTGCTGCCAGCTCTCCCCTGCTCCCATGCCTCCAGCACTGCACATGATGGTGTTAGCCTGTCCTCTAATATTATTTCGTGTTTTTTTTCTAGAAGCATCTTTGCTGCAGTCTGTCTGAAGTGAGAACACTTTGCCCATACTTACTTTTAGTAGAACGGCATCATCAGTTGCAAAAATATCAGTGGGTGAGTTTTATAAATCCCACTTCAGTGCTGAGCAAGGTGTAACATAGAATGATAGAATGGTTTGGGTTGGAAAGGAGCTTAAGATCATCCAGTTCCAACCCCCCTGCCATGGGCAGGGACACCTCATCTGTTGTGATCAGTATTTTAGAGTAAGCCTGGTTGATAAAAGTTTTGGTAAAGCCTTTAGCTTCCTAGTGAATAGCTAAATAATTCACAGGGGTGGCTCTAAGCCCTTTAAGCTTCTTGTGTTTGAAAGTAAGGAGAAAATTTGGAGTAATTCTTAGAGAGGCACTATAACCAGCTGGATTGTGTTTCTTAAAAGCTGTTGTACTGGGAGTGAAGTGCCTTCAGGTTTTGAATGGCTCCAGAGGTATGCTGAAGTCAAACCTGGCGAGAAACGGTCTCTTATAATTTGTTTTTCATCATAATCTTTGTGATTGTTGGCTGATAAACGTGTGAGGAAATGATACCTTTTAGCTTTTAAGTCTGCAGAAATGGAACTATTGGACTATTGGTCGTTAGGCGATGCCACGAGGGTTAAGGCAAAGAAGGGTTGCGTTCGCGTGGGGAGAACAAGGGGTGTTTGTGTGCAGGGCTCCCGCGGCTGTCAGTCTGTCCTGGGACACACGGTGTAGCTGCGAGCGGCCGGCCCGGCTCACGCACCTGCCCGTGTACAGCGGCTGGGACCGCGCTCTGCCCGCTCTGGTGGCCCCGACCCGAGGCACAATGCGAGCCGGTGGCACCGGGGCCCCGCCCGGCGCGGCCCTCCCCGTCGCCTTCCCCGGTGCAGCGCGGGGTAGGCGGGCCGGCTCCTTCCCCCTCAGCGCCCACACCCGGCGCCTTTAAGCCGGCAGCCGGGCAGGGCGGCGGGGCGCGAAGGCTCCGTTCCGCCATGGCGGGCTGTCCCCGCTGGGCCGCCCTGCTGGCGCTGCTGCTGCTGCCGGCTCTGCCCCGCCGCGCCGCCGCCGGCTGTGCCGCCCGCGGGCTGTGCTGCCCGGGCCGCGACCCGGCCTGCCTGAGCGCCGGCCGCCGGCCCGACGGCTCCTACGGGCCCTGCTACTGCGACCAAGCCTGCGCCCGCACCCTCGACTGCTGCAGTGACTACGCCGAGGCCTGCCCAGGTGAGTGTCCGGAGGGGCCGTGGCCGTCCCCAGGAGCTCTGGCTGCGTTCAGGCTGCCTGTCTCCCGGGGGAAGCAGCAGGGGCAGGCGCGGTGCAGGTGGCTGAGGGAGCAATGCTGGAGACACTGCACTCCCTGCCCGGTTGTGGCTCTTACGGATGTAAGGTCCCCAGCAGCAGATACCTGCCAGGTCACGTCAGGATGCAGCGTGCTTGTACAGGGTAGAAAGTGAAACAGGACGTTTCTTGTCTGAGTCAGAATCTCCCAGTCCCTTTCCCTCTTGTGGATTGAATTACTGTGGATGGGATCAGGTCTGCTCCCTGTTTCCCTGCAAAAAGCATCAACATCAGCGGCCACAGCATTTGATGTGGGCACTCAACAGCAGTGCCCGTGCAGCTGAGTGCTGGGGTCCCCTGGCAGCACTGCATTTCCCGGGAGCACAGCAGCACTCCCTCCCTAAATGTCTTCTGTTCAAGTGTGGATGTGAATTAAGGAGGTGAGTTATTTAACGAGTGGTACAATCTTATATTCGCTTCCCACAAACATCATCCTCAAAGTGTCTTACCTGCTCACATAATGTTTTTTTTCCTCTTTTTTCAAACATGCATAGCTGTGCCTTAGCACAGTTTTGCTCTAGGCAGATGGGCAGATGTTCCTATGATTTAATTGCATTTTTCCATTCAAGAGAGAGCTGGGAAATACGTTTGCAGCAAAGTGCTTTAAACAAGCTGTGTCTAGGAATGAGGACAGGCTGGTGGGTCTGCAGACCAGCAACTCCCAAGTGCAGCAGAGAGCATGGAATTGGTGGCCACAGGATCCTGTAAACTTGCCTCACCTCTGTCCTGTTGCAGGTGTGCAGTGTGGCTGTCCTGCTGCTGGGGCTGGATGCCCCATTGCCTTTGATATCAGAACATGAATGGGTACTCCTTCAGTACCACTGTGTCCGAATGCTATTGCTCTTGGCAGTCATTAGGTATAACAGGGATAGACAGGGAGCCCCCGTGTCTGTTCTTCATGTTATGGAAGAGTAATAAGAAAAACGTGCTCGCAGGCCCTTGCGCACCGTGAGGAGCTGGCAGAGGGCACTCGCTGGTCCCTTTCTGTGCTGGGTGCCTTGGCAGCAGTGCCAGTGTCCCAGCGGCAGTCCTAGTTGTGCTTGCCCAGCCCGGTGCCATCCTGTGGCTCACCGGGAGAATAGCAGCATCTTGCTTATGGAGATCAGGCGAGGAAGCTGGGTTTGTGCAGAAGGGGTATTTCTTGTGATTCATTGTGCTGGATGTATAGAACCCAGTTCTGCTTTGAGTTGTATTGCCTTCATAGCCTGACGTTGGTTTTGGTATTTTTATTTCGCCCACCACTGAAGAATTACTTTAATAAACTGAGTTGTAACGCAAAATATTAAGGAAAAGGCATTATTATCTGACACCAAGCAAAACTGAAGAGAACAGGACATTCCAAGTACATCAGATGCACAAAAGGGTTATAATGTTGGGTAGCCTACAGCCCTGTGCACAGGCTTTTTATGTTTCTGTGGTGCACTACTGCATATAAGAAATGTCTCAATTACTCAGCTAATTGATTTAGTACCTAATCTTTGAGTAGCTTAAAAAAGCTACTTGTGTTGACTTTAGGCAAAGAGCAATAGCTTTTGAAAGATCTTCCTAAAGTTTCTGAAGAAAAGGACGGTTTCAGTTGAGGTTAATGCAGTAATTAGGGGTTATCTGTGTCCTGTGGGACAAGCATAAAGCTGTTCAGAAAGGCTGGGATTCACAGCAGCATTTAGGAGTGTATGTTCCAGTAAAATCAGTGAGGCACAGGCTTTTGAATGCCTTTGTAAATCAGAGTGTGAATGTCTGTTACTGTAAGATGCTGGGTGTAGAGGCTCTTAATGGATTTGACCTCATCTACTTCTAAAACTCAGTTCACCCAGTGCAAGTCCCAGTTTGCAAGGGAGGCTTGCAGTGGTGTAGGAGAGGGCGGTGACTGGCCTCTACATGGCTGGAGCCTTCTGGGCAGGTAGTTTCCTGGTAGCAGAGCATGCTGCGTGCTGCCCAACACAACTGTGGGACAGGTAAGGAAGATTGTTCTGAGCTGTGTTGAAAAGTGTCATTTCTGGAGCAGGGATGTCACTGTTGTCAGTTCTGTAATATTCCACATCACTGATTGTTACTCTTCTTCCAGTTATCCCCTGTGTTGTATCTCAGTGGAGTGTCTGGAGTGGCTGTGCAGAGCCTTGCAAGACAACATACCGTGTTCGGAGAAGACACATCATCCAGGAGGCCAGGAATGGAGGAGAGGCATGCCCTCCTCTGGAGGAGAGGGCTGGCTGTGTGGAGTACTGGACTCAGCAAGGAACAGAGTGCAAACAGTCCCTGAGTAAGTCCACTGAAAATGTAAGTGTCTGGGTAATCAGGGGGAGGACTCTTTGTTTGGGTCAGATCTTTCTTCACTGTATTTGAAAAGAGTTGTTTTCAGACAGCAGCATGTTTGCTCTGGGCCTGTCTGGTATAATAGAGAACTGAGCTTTTCACACAGAGGCTTAGAGATGTCCTTCTGAGGACAGTGTTTGAAGGGAGTGCCTGCCATTTGCTGTGATCTGTTGTGTTTCAAAAGTGAAATATTACAGGCCTGTTGTGATCTCATGTATGCAAGTGTAAATCTCTGGCAGTTTAAGTGGGTGTGGAGCACTTTTTTTAATGTATTTTTTAAATTTTATGAGCAATACCCATCAAAGGCATGGTATGACTTCTCTGCTCTGGAGCAGAGTGCAGGCAGAGGGGACTTCCAGCTAGTTTCTAGAGACAAAGCCTGATTACAGTTTGTTCAAATCCAGTTTTCATGACCTATCTGTAGTGAGTTTTAGAAGAACTGCTTGTCATTTTTGCTGGTATTTTGGGGTCAAAATCTGTCCAGTCTGGATGTTGGCTACAACTGACTTCTTCAAACCTGTTTAAAGTTGGTATTAAGCGAATATTGTCTCCCTGCTCTGTCTTTTGGCTGTGCCTGCTTATGTTGCTCATGCAAATGTCTGGCAACAAACAGATTCTTTTTTCAGTGAAATGGTTGATGGTCATGGATAATATGAAAATACAAAGTTATCACTGTTTTTATCTCCTGCTGAAGATAAAACCATGTGACATTAAAGGCCAGTCTTTACCGGTTTGCAGATGTAAACAGCCTTAGGTAGTATCGCCACTTACACTATGTACTCTTTCTTTGATATACACAGTCCCAGCATTAATAACAACAGGAGGGTTTGGAAAAGCAAGGAAAAAGAGAGCTGCAGCTGATGGCAATGAAAGAGCAGGGTAAGTTGGAGGCTCAGCACAGGGGCCCAGTTATACTCTATACTTCAGTGTTTCTCTGGTTGCAGTTTTGGCCCCAGCTTTTTGCTAGTCAGAATTGGCATTTCTCAGCAGAAGCGCAGCACTTCACTAGAACAGGGTGCTTCTCTCCCCTCAGTGACAGCAGTATCTACAGTGTGTCTGAAGGCTGTGGGTCTGTCTTGATGTAAGGCCAGTACAAGACTGAAATTCAGCTCATTGTTCATGGCGTCACTGCTGTTTAAGGTTTTGTGATCAGTCAGCCAAAGACTATTCACTTCAGCTCTTCCCCATGTGGAATCTGGTGCAATTTGCATTTTTTTTTTAATAAATTGGGTAAATTCACAAGGGGCAGAATTTGCTATCTTATTACCTGGGAAGCACCTTTCCCATTTCAGCTCCCTTGCTATAATACTGCCTGTTTTCCCCTGCAGCACTGTTGCACAGCACAGGTACAGACAGGGTTGTCCAGAAAGCTCTGTTGCAGTTTATTTTGTGAGACATAAGCATCTCTGGGTTGGCTGCTCTACGTTCAGGCTGGTGTCTCAAACACATGGGAGCTGGCATCAGCCTTCCATGTTCTCTTCTTTCCTGGTTTGGGGTCATCACTAACAGTGACACAGTGGAGATGGTTTTCCCCTCCAAACAAGGCCAGTTCCTTTGGGCTTTTGTCTTTGGTTTTAGTTTGGATAGTCAGAAGCACAGACAAGTCTGAGCAGGGCAGAAGTGCTATGTGATCTGGTGGTCCTCCCACTGGAATATGACAACCTCACTCTGTCTTCAGGAGGGAGATCATCACAAGGAAAACCTCTACAGACCAAATCTTAGCTCCTGTATTAAGTTGCTCCACAAAACCCATTTTAAGTAACAGAGCAGATTACAGAGAAAGTGGTGCAACAAATGGATACCAGACTTGGAATCAGAAGACCTATCTGTTGAGTTTTCTTGGCTTTAGTGAAGTGCTAGACACAGACTAATCTGTGTCTCTTATTTGTAAAAAACAGATGCCAGTAATACCTGATGATTTTTGATATGTTAGTTGGAAACACCAACAGAGTAGATTTAGTTCCCATTTAACCTTGTAACAGTGCAGGTACACCATATGTTCTGGGTTTTATAACCTTGTGTGTGGGTTAGCTTGTTTTTTGTTTTCCTTAGTTAGTGATCTGTGGTCACCCAGTTTATTCACCCAGTCCTGTGGAGGTCTCTAATCTGGTTACTGAGCTAACCTACTTGGTTATCTTGGTTGCAGGTACTGTGTTGAATTCCAGCTTGTTGCCATCACGCCGGGATGCTTGCACAGCCACCACTCGTACACTCACTGGATGCAGTACCTCAGGGAGGGCCACACTGTCTGCGTGGAGTGTCAGCACCCAGCATTAGACTCCAGAAGTCTACATTGTTATGGGGATGGCAGTGGAAGCAAAAAGTAAGAGTTTTAGCTTTTGGTTTTGTGTAAATTTTTTAATTCTTCTCTCTTGATCTGCTTTTCCCAGTTTCATAATGCACAGCACTGTCTCTGGAGCACTGTACATACATTAATTGGTCTTTGTTGCATACTATGTGTTTCTTGGAGAGATGAAATGACCTGGTGAAGCTCACATAGTAAACCAGTTGCAGAGCCAGGACTGAAGTGTGGGAGTACCTGCACATAGTCTGCTAAATCTCACTGACTTTTAAGTGATACACTTGTGGAGTCTTTTTGTTTTAAAGACGCTCCAGCCATGTTTCTAAGGTTAGCAGTGCTGTCAGATGTCAAATAAAACCAAATTTGTTTCTGATTTTTAAGCACTGGGGATTTTTTTTCTACACTTGATCCTTTATTAGTGTTTCTAGTGAGTGGCAGCTGGGTCAGGCACTTGGGTATGGGCTGACACCTGAGGTTGGATGGAAGTACTGTCGAATCTTTGTACTTTCGGCATCTTCTCCCTGGAAAGCTGAAGAAGCTTTGGGGTGACTGATGGTGACCACACAGCTTGTACATGTTGGGCATACTCCAACACAGGTGAAGGGACTGACCTGAAGCTGTGAAACACACCTGTGGCAGAGCCAGCAACAGAAGAGTTCTGGCTCCCAATTCTCTGCTGTGGTCACTGGAGGCACAGTTTCTGCTCTGCTTTTATCCTGATACTTTTAACCCTATTGCCAGTTTATTAAATCATCCCTGCCTGAGAAAATCATTGCCCATTAGTCTAGGCAGGAATATTTTTGAAACTTACATAAATGTTGAAACAAGCACATTCATTTGAATTAGAAACTAAACTAGGATTGTCAGGCCTCAAGCACACAATGTATTGCACTGCCAAGACTGCCAATAATGGCCTTTTTAGACAGGGTTTTTACAAGCTTTTAGTAAGAGGAAGTCATGTTAGAGGCTTTTTCTTCCCTGCCTCAGCTTGTTACGTGCAAAGGTTCCAAAAGCTTTAAGATAAAGAAGAAAATATTAACTGGTGTGGCCAGGAGTAGCTCCTACCTGCATTCAACATAGAAATAATTATAAAAGCTTACAGTAATGTTATTTTACTAAAACCCTGGAGCCAGACAAGAACATCAGATTAAGCAAAATAAAAAATGTATTCAGGAATTCATTTCCTCATTGGGCTGCAAAAAGAGGAGGCATTTTCATTCACCTGATCTGGTGAACAGCACTGTACATGGAATGGAAGCACAAAGGAAGTGGGACTGTGCCCTTTAGGAATGATGATCTGAGTGCCAGGTGCTGGCAGGCTTAAGGCTGGAGATGAGTAGTGATAATGGAGTTGGGTGGTGACTGGTTCACTGAAGTCGGGACTCAGCCCACATCTCAGCAGATGGTTTAAATCCATCCCAATTGAGCAGAGCCTAGAAATAGTTCCCAGAGCCTTACTGGATGTCTGTAAAATGAACTGGTGGATCCATTTTGT
>JBCJKH010016363.1:5787-21528 GCA_039877255.1 Loriculus beryllinus
GAGGCACTGGAATGGGTTGCCCAGGGAGGTTGTGAATGCTCCATCCCTGGCAGTGTTCAAGGCCAGGTTGGACACAGCCTTAGGTAACATGGTTTAGTGTGAGGTGTCCCTGCCCATAGCTGGGGGGGGGTGTTGGAACTTGATGATCTTAAGGTCATTTCCAAACCTAAACTCTTCTCAGATTCTATGGGAGGTAACGGATCCTTGTCTGCTACTGAGCACTGGTGAGACACAACTGAAGTGTCTAGTCATGAGCTCTCCAGAACAAGACACGGATGTACCAGAGCACATCCAGTGCAAGGCCCTAAGGATGATCAGGGGACTACGGCATGTGATATGCAAAGAGAGGCTGACAGCACTGGAGAAGAAAAGGACTGGGGCATCTTACATATGTGCAAATACCTAACAGGCAGTCAGAAACAATACAGAGCCAGACTTAGTGGTGCCCAGTGACAGAGGGAGAGGCAAGGGCACAAACTTAAACCACCAGAAACAAAAAATTACACGCACACCCATGCCCAAATATAAGAAAACCCCCTTTTACTGTGAGGGAAAAGCAGCACTGGACCAGGTTACCCAGAAAGCAACCTCTCTTTGAGTCATTCAAATCTCCACTGGTTATGGTACTGAGCACCCCGCTCAGGACTGGGTGATCTCCAGAAGCTCCTGACAACCTAAGCTACTCTCAGATGCAGTAAAGCTATCAGAAGAAGAGGAAATGAACCTCAAATAAGATGCGCAAGAACAACCTGCAAGCTGTGAAGCAGCTTTAGCTCAGGAAGAAGTTGAACTGCCTGGGGTTCTTCATTTTAAACCGGCGGCCAAGGGGAAGCGACTCTGGAAACACAAACATAGAAGGTGGTAACCACAGAGCTGCTCCTCTCTCCCTCGTGGTACCAGACCCAGCAGCACACGTCAGCTGAGCTGACAGGCTTAAAACAAACAAGGGCTTGTTGCAGGTGATAGTGCCTGGAGCTGCCTGGGACCAGACACCACACGTGTGGAAGAGAACAGGCTCAAAGAGGTATAAAAAGTTCACAGAGAAGAGGTCCATTGAGAAGATCAAACACAGGTCTCTGGGCAGGTGCAGGAGTTCTCAGGCTATCTGTGATCCATGTCTGACTCATTTTCCAAGGATCTGTCACTGCCTGCTGCTGGAGAGGGACTAGAGGGCATGAGACCAGTATGGCCATCCTCACACGCCCAAAGGGAGCTGACCACAGCAGCAGCTGCCCCATGATCACACTGAGCAGAGGGGAGGAAGGAGCCTGGGTCTCGCAGGTCCTGACACCTAACGGCATACTGCCAGACAGCTCTTGCTTGCCTGCACTCCTGCCCTTCCGCCTTGCTCCTGCTGGGCTGCTGGTCACAGCCTCATTCTCCTGGAGCAGCCCTGACACATGCAGTAATGGTCACCATAGACGGTTTGAGACAGGATGTGGACACCAGGCCAGGTGAGCATGGTCCCTGGCTGCTGTGGGTGCAGCACAGAGCAGGCAAGCAAGGGCAGCTCTGGGACGCCGTGACCCAAAGCTGGGAGTGGAGGCAGCTGTGCCAAGCACCTTCCCCAGCCAAGGGCATCCCAGAGCCCAGACATAGAGCAAGAGCCTGTGGCACCAGCTGGGAGCACTCCTCCACACGCTCAGCCCCACAGCTGCTCATCCCAAAACCCAGCACAAGGCAGACCCAGGGTCGGCTGCACAGGAGAGCTGGGCCTGCTGCACTGCCCTGCAGTGATCTCCAATGGATCTCCAAGGAAATACCACACTGTGAGTCATGGGACTGCCGAAGCTATGCATAAACAAAGGGCTTCTGAACTACGTACACTGCAAGTTATGAAATGAGGAGGAGCTTCATGTTGGCACACGGTGCCGTCAGCAGCAGGGAGGCAGGGAGCTTTAACAAATGGTTACGGGACTGTTTAATAGACCTATGACTGTAATTCAGGTGACCTCTGAAGTGGAGAAGTAAACAGGAATGAGAGGCCTGCCTTTCTGTTTTCCTCAGAAAGATCCATCCTCCAGTTACAAATCACCTCACAAAGAGTCTTGCAGAAGCTGCACACCTCAAAACAACGTCTGAAGTTACCAATGAGGCCTGGAGACAATTACAAAGGTGTCAGTGAAGCCTCGAGGCCTTTTCCATTTGCAGCTCTTGCCACAGACTAGCCAGAGGCTGCATCCAAAGAGGCCAGGGCTCCAAAACCGGCACCAAATGGAGGTTGGCCTCACCTCACCTCCACCACAGCAGCCAGAGGCACGCTGCACAACCCACAGCTTGGATCACAGTGCAGGGTATCAGCCTGAGCTAAGTCCTCACTTCATTTCCACCCAGAGGCCCTGCAGCTGACATGTCTGCTGAGCCCAGGCTGAGCCAGTGTTCCCCTGCTCCCCCTCCCCGATTAGCAAGCTGGTTGTCTCTCAGCTCCACACCAGGATTCCTGCAGCACCAGTGGACACGAGGGGCTGTCCCCCTATCCCTGCTTTCCACCACCCGCATGGAAAAAAGTCTTGGTGTGGGGAGGGGAGGGCAAAAAGTAGCTGTGAAGACAAGTCACTGCTTCCTCTTGCTAGCAGCAAGCACCGAAGAAGGAAGGAGGGCTGCCACTGGGAACGCTTGCAGTGGAGGTGCCAGTTCTGCGGTCCGTCTTGCTGCAGGGCCATGGGTGGCTTTTGCCTGGGGGAGGGAATGGGGCAGTCCCCTCTTACCTGAACTAAACAGTAGCCCAGCAGTCGCAAGTGCCTGTCCCTCATGGCTCGTGAGCCCACCAGGATATCGGAGTTCTGGCAGTAATGCCACTTGTCATTGACCGACAGCACCACTCTGCAGAGGACAGAGAGCGGGAGGACAGTGTTAGCCATGTCACAGGCCCCGCAGGCAGGATGGGCAGCAGTGCCACCCAGTCCCCACAACAGCAGAGGATGAAGGGCACCTCCGTACCTCTGAATCTCCTCAGCTCCCTGCGGGCCTTCACTTGGCCCTCGCTTGGGGCTGGGTCGGCATGGAGAGGGAGGAGGGCAGGTGTCCTCGCTGGTTGGGGGACTCCTTTCCTCCGTCTTCTCCTGTGCCTGCTCCCCCTGGAAGCAACTGTGATCGTGGCCAGTGCAGCTGGCAGTCGTCTCCTCTTCCTCCTCCAGGATCTTGCCAATAGGGAACTGGAAGAGCGTGGCTGCGGAGGTGCCCCTGGGGGAGCAGTCAGGGGTGCCAGCTGGCTGTGCGGAGAGGCACTCGGAAGGGCTGCTTAACGTGGAGCTGCCCTGGCTCTCCAGGGAAGACTCTTTGCTCAGGCTGCAGTAATAGTCCGAGGGGGGCTGGTAGCAGGGCCCCCCCGGGGCAGGGCAAAGTGTGGGGAGGAACCTCCCGTCCAGGTTTTTCTCCCGGGATCCCGGGGGGCTGCTTGGCGTCTCTGGAGCAAACGGGGCAAAGTCCTGCAAGTCTGAGGTGAGGGCCAGGACGCTCGAACGCAAGGAGATGGCGGCAGGGGAGGCTGTAGTGTGTACAGAGGGAGCCTTGGAAGCTGCAGGAACACGGGAGAGAGGCAGCACAGCACCCGAGCGGTTGATCCACAGCAGGAAGTCTGCAGAGAGAGAACAGGGATCAGCACCATACTTGAGACCCCTCTACTGATGGGACATGTGCTCGGAGACCGCAGGTGTCCCAGAGTGGGAGACTGTACCAGCCAGCTTAGCAGACAGGAAAGCAGAAGGAACCCCCCACTACCACACTGGCCCAGCTGAGCCATCCTGCAGTGGGACAGCCTGGGGAGCTTTATCCTAAAGCACTGGGAGAAAGCAGTGTCACAGGGAAGGTGGTGACAAAGCAGCCAAATCTAGTTCTGCCCTGAATAAGCTCCCACCCTCAGGCTTCCCTGAAGCACTCGGAGGCAGCGCAGGGCTTCTACGGTGCCCACAGCCCCACACATCCCACTGCCAGCTCCCCTGGGAGCCATGGCCCTGCTCTAGTGCAGCCAAGCTACCTGTGCAGTATCCTGGAGGCAGCACCTCATCCTGACGATAGCACTCTTCTCCCACCAGCTGCCGCAGGGCCTCGGCCACCAGCCCCTTGTAACTGAGGGGAAAAGGAAGAGTCAAAAGACGCAACGGGACGAGCCCCCATCCTGCCCCCTCAGGCACCTCCAACCCGCATTGTCCCTCTGAGCACATCTGTGCACAGACATGGAGGCCTCTGGTAGTGGGAAATAAGGAAAGCCTTTGGGCTCATTCAGCAGAAAAGCTCCTCTCGATACTGTTGCACCACCAGCATATTTTTCTTCCCCCAAGGGCTGTCAATCACTGGAACAGGCTGCCCAGGGACGTGGTGGAGTCACCACCCCCAGAGGTACTTAGCAGACCTGTAGACACGGTGCTTTAGGGCTGCAGTTTAGTGGTGGAACTGGCAGAGTCAGGTTGGCCCCCCTGGGGCAGCCCTCCCCTCCCTCCCCAGCACTGACCTGTACTTTCTGTTGGCCTCATCGGCCGTGAGGGCGTGCTCAAACATGAGGACGCGGTAGCGCGGGTCGAGGCGCGGGCCGCTGTAGTCGTGGAACTCCAGCTCCACCGCAGCGTCCAGCAGCGAGAGGTAGCGGCGCACGATCAGCGCGTAGGGGCTGCCTGTGGGGACAGGATGGGTGTTAAACACTGCCAGGCAGCTCCTGCTGCCCCAGCCACGCTCCTGGTCTCTCCAGTGCTTCCCAAACCCGCCACCACCCCAGCTCGGAGCTGTGATGCCTGGAAATGGCCCAACATACTCATAACATTGGTGATGAAGGCTGGGGAGAAGACTTGGTGCAGGACGGTCTGTGGGAAATGGCTGAGCTGAAACATGGACATGAGGATGTTGACGGTCGCCAGGGGTGAGCTGCCGGCCTTCTGCTCCAGGATGGCCTCCAGCTTGGGGAAGAGCTCGCTGTGGTTGGATGGGCGGTAATTCATGCGACTGAAGGGAAACACCAGCTTCTGGATCACCTGCGGGCAGGAGGAGAATGAGTGGGGCTGGGCCAGGCAGCGGGAGAAAGGACAGGTCAGACCTGCCCAGAGCTGGGCAGGAACAGGCTCTCATAACCTGTAACAACCAGAGCACATCCTGGTTGCTGCCAGCAAGAAGAGCCAGCCCAGAGGCAGAGAAGTGACGTGGTTCCCCAGCATCAGGGCAGCTCTGGAGCCGGCCCCAGGCATGCCCCCAGCCTGGCGTGAACACTCACCTTGCTGTCGAGCTGCTCCCCACGCTTCATGAGGAAGTTTGCGATGGTATCAAGCAGCCGTGGCTCACGCAGCCGGTGCCGGGCCACATACTTAGCGATGAGGGCCATGGTGTAGGGGGTGAGGTTCTCTGCCTTCCTGGGGAGCCACTCTGCACAGGGTAAACCACAGCAGGTTATCGTCAGAGAGGCCTGGCTCTGGCTCAGCTGTGGCTCTCCAGGAGCCACTACAGCCTGGGCAGAAAAGGCAGTGCAGGCAGGTGGGATATAACAAGACCCAGAGCAAAGCCATCTCTCCTGAAACTCAGAAGACTCCCAAAAACCTTTAAGTTACGTGGCTTGTGAGAGGCTCAGGCAGAATCCCATCACATGCACACCAGGAAGCACAGCTGGAATACACACGGAATGGGGTCCCTTCTCTAGAAACCCCACTGAAAACAGCCTGCTCCCAGTCTCGAGGTAAGGCAGGCTCGCAACCCTGGAAAGACTAGGCTGGGAAGTCAGTGACAGGCCAGCCAGAGCACAGAGCATCTCCCGCTCCAGCCTCCCCAGGGTGCTGAACTCCTGGCACCCAGCATAAACCCCTGGTGCTGTCATAAACCGAGATGTCCCCTGGGGCCAGGACAGGAGGCTCCGAGGCTGCCAAGTGCAGAGCCCCCTGCACCGGGGCGGAGGCTCACACAGTGGGCAAGGACCCTGCCACGGCAGACCCTGCCCTCACCTGCCATGCTGCGGATGAAGCGCTCTTGGCGGTTCTCGTAGAAGAGCTGAGAGCTGAAGATGGCCTCCAGGGCCTTGTTGTTCGCCTCCTGGGCGCACAGGGCCAGCATCTCGTCCAAGAGGGCCAGCTCGTGCTCCCGCATGGCACTCACTTGCCCCAGCGTGTGCCTGACGAGGCGCAGGATCTTGCGGTTGTTGATCAGCTGCTGGTCGGAGGCCGGGTGTCCCTGCAGCGCCTGTGCCCGCAGCCGGTAGTAGGAAAGGAGCAGGAACAGGGTCTGGGGGTGCCGCTCCTTCTCCAGGTGCCTCTCCAAGCTGCTGAGGCAAGACTCAACCAGGGGGTGGGGGCTGGACGGGTGCAGCCTCATCACGCTGCTGAACACCATGGAGACATCCTTCTGGTTGAAGCGGCCCAGGCGGCTCCGGGATTCATCCTCCAGCACTCGCACCAGCGGTGATTCCCCAGGGAGGCCTGTGACAGGGAAGGGATGAGGGACATCAAGACTCCATCTCCCATCTTCACTGTAGACAACTGTCCTTGTAGGCTCAGGCACTAGACTACAGCTGGAGGACAGGTTTGCCATCAAATCAAAGGTGAGAAAGGGAAAAGGACCAGGCTGGTAGAGCCTGCCCAGAATATGAGGGCATCTGAACCACAGAAAAAGTCATGTGGAGCTGCTGGGTTATTACCCCCTGCTCTGCCAAAATGGATGTCCTTTAGTTCATCTGCAAAAGTGAGGTTTACTTCTTAACTCTCCAACTTCTTAAAGACAAATAAGACACCTCTAGAAGTACTATAAAAAAAGTTAAGGTTGAAAAACAAACAATAAATCAACACATCACTGAAATAAACCCTGTCTCTGTGTGATGGGCACTAATCCTTTCACATCTCCAGCCTTCTCCCTTTTCCTACTGCAGCTTTAGTCTTTCAAACCCGACTCCTGGGAAAAACGCACCCCCCCAGCTCTGGGTGTATTATTCAACAAGGGAAAGACAAGAGGCCAGGCGCACAGGAAAAAGGCAAAGGCCACCCTCTGTGTGTCAGAAGAGATATGTCCAGGAGACACATGGAGCATTAGGCACCGTATGAGGCCCTGGTAGCCCACTGCTCTCCTGAGCCAGCTGACGAGATTTCAGTTTTCAAAAGGGCTTTAAAGCAACGGAGGCAGCATGGGGTAAGTCGCTGCGTTTTATCATTAATCAAAAATCAGCCAGAAGGTGGAAAGTGAAGAATTGGTCTGAGCAGTTGCTTTGTTCCTTGAAGAAGAGGCGGGTGAGTGTTTTTATTAATAAGCGGGTGAGCGTGGTGAGCAGGGGAGGGCGACTGACAGAGAACAAAGTGTGGGTCAAATCCAGAGCAGGCCGGGGGGAGCCCAGCTGAGGGGAGAGGCGCCTGGCAGCCCAGAGCTCAGCGTCAACAAACACAGAGCACTGAGAGACAGAGCAGGGAAGAGCAGGAACTTCTTCCCTCCCCCTTCCAGCAGGATCTAGAGTTACTGAATCAACCCATGGCCAGCACCAGGCAGCTCAGCCAAGGCCTCAGCCCAGCGTGCAGCGGCAGTGGGGGGAAAAGATAAAAGCAAATAGAATGGCAGGAGACGTGTGCATGGCGCTGGCAGGAACCACTGGGGTGGGGAAGGCATGCACCATGGTGTACCTGCCAGGCACCCTGGTACCACCAGAGGAGGCAAGAGGACCCGCAGGGCCCTTGGAGGTCCCCAGCCCAGTGGAGGCTCAGTAATGCCCAGGGCCTGCTGCTGAGCAGGAATGCAAACCAGCTTGAACTATCTCTCCTGAATATCAAATGCCCACTGACACAGGGCACACAGCTTGCAAAGAGTTTAGCCAAAATCTCTTATCGCACACTTTGATGCTCAGATGTTTCCCTGATTTTCAGGGCTGGAACAAAACTCGAGGAGTGGTTTATCCCACATCCTGCCAGGCAGCGCTGGCCACCACTTTGGCTGCCCTTTGGGCTGACTGCTGCAGCCAGCTGAGCTCCTCCCTAAGCAGTCAGTCCATCCTTCCAACCCCAAGCACAGCCTCCTCCTCCTTCAAAGGGCGCAGCTCCATCTGCCACAGAGCCACCGTCACATGTTAACCCACACACAAACCCAGACACCAGTGCCTGTCTCAGTATATCCTTGTTCCTTCCATGGCAGCTGGATAAGCCAGCTTTCCTTTCACTTCACAGACCACACACTGGCCCATGTCCCGCTGCCCCGCTGCCCTCCACCTCCCCATTTGCTGTGGGTGATTCCACACAGGCCAACCCCAGCCACCCAAACACTCACCCAGCGCAGCAGCGGCATACAGGCAGTTGACAATACTGAAGTTATCAAACTTGGAGCAGCCGCTGATGATGGCCTGACAGAGAGTCTGAAACTCCGGCTGCTCCAGCACCTGGCCGGGCCCACGGCTCTCCCCATTCACTGCAGCGTGGCTCTGCTGCTGCTGCAAGAGCTGGCCCAGCTTGTGTAGGGCGATGGGGTAGTGGCTGGCAGACACCTTGCTGGGATTCTGCGTGACCCACCGCAGCACTTCCCCCACGCTGCGGGAGCGCTCGATCAGACGCTTCATTGTGAAGAAGGTGTCATAACTCATCTTCTCATGGATGAAGTTCCAGCTCTTCCTCTTGCCATGGCCTCGAGTCCTGTAGGCGTCTGGGGGGAAGGTGTGCAGCAGCCCATGGCCATAGGGGTCCAAGGGGAGCAGCACAGCCCGCTGCTTCGCTTTGCCGGCACAGTAGCAGGTGGGATACATCCCGGCCCCGCTCCGGTCACCAGCAGCCAGGCCCTGCAGGACTCCGGGCCACACGCTCTCCCGGGTCAGAGCACGGAGCCATGGCAGCAGGCGCAGCATGGCGAGGGCAGGGCGGCTCGGGAGGCTTCAGAGAACCGGGAGACCCTGGGGATGAGGAGGGCGGCAGGGAGATCAGCTTGGCAGCACCTGTGAGGGGTAACCAGGAGCCCACACCGGGACCCCCACCCGCCCATATCCACCTCAGCGCAGGGGTACCTGCCCTATACACCCCCCACTTCTGAGCTCCCCGCACCAGGAGCCCCCCGCCCCGCACAGGCCCGGGTACCCCGAGACCCCGGCCGGCGCAGATGCCCCCACCCCGATGTCGTCCCTGCCCCCATCCCCATCCCTTCTCCCGAAGCCCGCAGATTCCCTTTGTCCCAGGAGCCCTAGCGCACGCAGACTCCTGTTCGGTACCGCTGGGCCGCATCGAGCGCTCCCCCACGTTACCGGGAGCGCCGGGCCGGGCCGCAACGGGACCGCGAACCCGGGGCTCCCCCACGCCCCCCGCCGGGCCCAGCCGTGCCCCGTAGCGCTAGGCCCTACATGGCGCTCGCGGCCGCGCTGTGTCCCGCCGCCGCCGCCCCGGCCGCTCAGCGCCGACCGGGCACCGAGTCCGCCATCTTCCCGACAGCCCCCGCCGGGCCGCGGGCTCAGCCCCGCCCCCCGCGCGGCCCACACTTCCGGGGGCGGGGCCGCACACCCGTAAGCAGCCTGTCCCCGTCCTCCAATGAGCGGGCGCCTCGCGCAGGGGGCGGAGCGGACCCGCCGGCTCAGGCGCGCTGCTGCCCTCCGGAACGCGTGGCCCGAGGCGCTGATCACGCCCCCTCCCCGTAGCCCCGCCCCTCCCACCGCCCCGGTCTCTCCCCCCTCCCACCGGAGGCGCATCGGAGAAGGGAGCCCGAGATCGTTCACAGTCCTTCCTCTTTAATCGTGACACCGGGACCCACGGGGCAGCCGGTACCTCGGCCAGCCCAGGTGGGAGCATCACTCATGAGAGATCCGAGCCACCGGGCACAGGTGTGGGATACGGGCCAGGCTGGGATCCCCCTTCCCAGAGGCAGCCCGGCTCCAGCCCCTGCAACACGCTTGTCCCCGGCTGCCTCCTGCCTGGTTCGGCCCCCTGGGAGGGAGCGCTGGGTCCTCACAGTCCAGGTCCAGCCCCCCAGCTCAGGAGTGCAGGCAGCCCTCTCCTCGCACCATGTGTACTCTGGGGCACGGCAGCTCTTTTGGGGTGCAGAGCTGTGCTATCTGCGGTACATGGTGAAGGCCATGAAGCTGAAGAGAAGGGTGAGGCCGGCTAGGAAGGTGGTGGCGGTGGCGGTGAAGACGTGGCGGTACTGGAGCTGGAAGTACCAGAGCACAGCCAGCATGAGCACGAAGAGTGGCAGCATGAGGCTGCCCACGTTGAGAGCAGCGTGCACAGGATCAGCGGAGGCATGGGGGCCGGTGGGCGCAGGGGCTGGGCTGTGCTGGGAGATGTGGCAGTGCAGGACGCTGTTGTGGGTGAGGTGCAGGGAGGCCAGGCTCTGGCTGTCGTCACGCAGCAACTGCCCCTGGTAGATCAGCCGCACTTGCTGCTCCTGCCCGGGGAAATAGGCCCTGCAGCGGGGCGGCAAGGAGGGAGATGTCACACGCCCATCAGGACACGGTCCGCCCCGTCCAGCCCCCCAGGTGCAGGTACTGAATACACTCACCCTGACCACCCGCTAAACCCCATGCCCGCACTTCACCACTCGCTGCTACAGGCAATGACGTAAGTGAAGGCGCTGGGACAACCCCACCACGGATGGGCACAGGCACACACCACCCATACAAGAGTGCGAGTGGCAGCTCCCAGCTGCTCCAGGGACAGCAGGAGCGGCCGGCAGGGCTCGGAGACGCCCCCAACGCTGCCCCAGCAGGGCAGCCCCCAGCGGTGCCGCGGGAGAACCGGCCTGCCCTCCCCTCACCTCTTCAGGGCCCCAACTGTGTCGCCGGGGCGCACTCTGGCCAGGCGCTCCGTGTCGTTGAGGAACTTCAGCCGCAGCACCATGGTGGGCTCGGCGAGGTCGCCGTCCCCCTCACTGAGGGAGCCCTGCGCAGGTGTGGGGCTGGCCCGGGGCCGCAGCCCCGCCGCCAGCCCGGCCGGCCCATCGGGAGCCGCTGCAGCCGCCGCCGGCGGGGCCTTGTGCTCCACGGGGGCTGGGGCAGCGCTCGGTCCCTCCTCGGGCAGCGGAGCGGCGGCGCGGGGCGGGGCGGCGGGCTCGGGGGCGCGGGTGGAGGCCCAGGCCAGCCCCAGCACCACGGCGACCAGCAACAACGCGAAGAGCACGGTCACCTCGTCGCCAACGCCCTCGATCAGCGTCATGGCGGCGGCGGTAGCGGCTACCGACCTGGGGGCATAGAGCGGGGCCGTCAGCCCGCCGGGCCGCAGGCGACCGGAGCCACGACGGGCACAGGCCCCTCACCTGCCGCCATCGCGCCGCTTCCGCCTCCCCGTAAGTCACGCCGGGAGCTGTAGTCCCAATGGATGCATGCACAGAGCGCACCCGCGACGCGCGCAGGGAGCTGTAGTTCTAGTCTGCGCATGCGTAGAGATTTCCCCTGCTGGGCACGCAGGGAGTTGTAGTCCCGCTTCTTGGCTCTGGGTGTGCCGGAGGGGGGCGGGACTACAGCTCCCGGCGTGCCCCGCGCCGACACCTCGGCTAAGAGCCGTCACTCAGCCGCCGTTGCCGGTTTGTGAGCTGCTGGTACCTGAACGAGATGTTGTGGTGCTCCGGGGTGGATGGAGGAAGGGGCTGCAACAGGCGGGCCTGGGTTAGTGTGGTGGTTAATGTTAATGTGGTGGTGCTTGGAGAGACTTAGGAGGGAAGGATGGCTGTTGGGAGCAATGCATAGAGTAGTCTCGACCGGGCTATGTCAGCAGGAGTTGACCTACAGCCATCACCTGGTCCAACTGCCAGACCACTTCAGAGCTGGCCAAAAGTTAAAGCAGGTTGTTAAGGGTATTGATCAAATGCCTCTTGAACAGTGGCAGGCTTGGGGCATCAACCACGTCTCTAGGGAGTCTGTTCCATGGTTTGAGCATCCTCTTGTTAAAGAAATGCTTCTTAATGTCTAGTCTGAACCTCCCCTGATGCAGGTTCGGGCCATTCACACGCATCCTGACCCTGGATCCCACGGAGAAGGGGTCAGCACCTCCCTCACCACCTCACCTCCTCAGGTACAGAGCCCTGAGGTCGCCCCTCAGCCTTCTTCCCTCTGGACTGGACAAGCCCAAAGTCCTTAGCTGCTCCTCAGAGGATTTGCAGGCCAGCCCTGCCACCAGCTTTGTGTTCTCCCTGGGTGCATTCAAGGAACTTCGCATCCTCACGAACAGCGGGGCGCAGCACTTGCACACAGTGCTCCAGGTGCGGCCACCCTAATGCTGAACACAGCGGACAATTCCCTCTCTGACCAGCTGGTTCTGCTGTTTGATGCAATCCAGGCTCTCTGGGAGCCAGGGACGGGGCTGACTCACCCACAGCCTGCTGCCGAACAGCCACTCTTTTCCCGTCTCACCGACCAGGTCCCTTCCTGCAGGACTGCTTGGCAGCCGCTCCTCTCCCCATGTATGGGATGTCCTTGGAAACCTGTTAGTGGGACCAGAGGCAGCTGTAGAAACGCTCTGAGGGCTGGAGCATCTCTTACTGAGGCAGGCTGAGAGAGACGGGCTTGTTCAGCCTGGAGAAAAAGAAGCTCAGGGCTATAACTCTATAGAAGCTCACTCTATAACTACCTGACAGGAGGGGGGGCGGGGGGGCGGCGTGGTCTGTTGTGATAGGACAAGAGGAAATGGACTCCAGTTGTGCCAGGGGAGATTTAGATTGGCACCTGGGGATATGGGTTAGTGGTGGTGTTGGCAATGCTGGGTTGTAGTTGATGAGCTTTGAGGGTCTTTTCCAACATAAAGGAACACGTGATGCTAAAGCAAGGTGGGCAATCCAGCAAATTCCACACACGGCACTAGTGGCTGGAGGAGCTGTGCTCTGGTGAACATTTGATCTGTGTTAGGGAGTGAGCGGAAAGTGCAGTGCAAACACAGTGGAGTGGGAGAAGCTAAAGGCTAAAACTGACCAAGTTCCAGTAATCCTTTGGAGGACTGTGAGTCCCCAGATGTGTTTAAACCCACCTGCAGGCTTCATGAAGAAGGGAGCTGTGAAAGATAGATGAAAAAATCAGTGTGGAGCAGCTTTTGTCTCTAGCTTGGTTTTGATTATTTACCCTTATTTTGATATATTTATCAGGATAATTTACCCTAAAATCTCTCTTAGTCAATTAGCATCTGGTATGAAGCCTTAATGCTGGAGGCCCAGCTTTTCTGTGGCGCTCATAAAGGAGCAAAGCTGAAGGGAGCTCCCTTGGTTCAAGGCCAGGTTGGACACAGGGGCTTGGAGCGACCTGGTCTAGTGGAAGGTGTCCTTGTCCATGGCAGGGGGTTGGAACTGGGTGAGCTTTAAGGTGCCTTCGAACTCAAACCAGTCTGGTGTTCTGAGTGATTCTGTGGTGACAGTATCCCCTCCCCAGGGCATTGCTCTGGGGGTCCATCGCTTTGATGGCACAAGGTATTTCAGATGATAGACTGGGGAGGTGCACAAAATGCTGAGAGGTTCTAAGGAGCTGGGTGGCTCATGGGAATTCATCGTTTTCCCTTCTGGATTTTGGTTGGGAATGTCAGGCTGGTTGGTGGGGCTGGGGAAAGCTGGAATCCTGTTCCCAATCCCAGAGGTGGGGCATGGAGCTGGAGGTGATGATTCTCTCAGCTGCCTCCTCCATCCTGCTCTGCATTCGTCATCACTGCTCCCAGCTTATCGTTCTGCTGCAGCAGTGCAGGGTGATGGGATGTGTGATGGGAGAGCTCAAGGCTGCAGGCAGCACAAGTGTCATACCAGCACTAGCAGGAGGCACTGCAGACAGAACATCTATCCTCTGTGTGCTGCTGCTGTGTGCAGAACTCATCCTGCCATTGCAGGGAAGGCTTTTCTGACCTGCAAACAGCAGTGAGGGAGCTGGAAAGTGAGGCTGCCAGAGCAGAGCACTTGCATGCGCAGCAGGATGTAAAAATAGACTGTTCCTGGTGTCCTCGCTTCCAGTCATCCTGGAAGCCCACGGGGAGGAATGCTTTCTGGCAGAGGAGGAGAGACAGTCCTCTGATGCAATTTGCCTCAGGAGCTACACTGCAGAGCGGGAAGCTGTGAATTCAGTCTTACACCAGAGCATCCCTGCTCACTGTCCACATATCAAGGTCTGTACTGGGAGCTGATTCCTCTCCTCTCCCTGCAGCATCTCCCTTTGTCATCCTGGTGGGACCAAGGAGCCCTGTTAACGCCTCCAGGGAAGCTCAGCGCCTGTGGGAGGAGAGACATGGGAGAGATGAACGCCTCTGCAGCTGAAACTGCTCCTGAGGAGCTCCCACCAACAGCACGAGGTGTCAGCCCCACTCAGAGACATGGAGACGTGTTGTGGGGAGAGTTGGGCTGCAAAAGGGAGCTGGAGGGCGGGAGTTGGGGGTGCTGAGCTGCAGCATTGCAAGGTTGGGATCCACGTTCACAAAGGACTGTGGAGAAGCAGCTCATGGGAGACCCCATGCTCGTTAAGAATGAGGGATCTCTGGCAAGATCCTGGGAAGCCGCCCTGCAGCACAACACTGTCCCTCATGGGGAAGGGCTGGAGGGGTCTGAGGGCGGGAGGACACCAGGATTCTAACGGCAGTGGTGGGCAGCACTCATGGGTGCAGGTTGTGCTGCTCACTGTGCCAAGGTGCTTGGGCTGATGGGTGAGCCAGGAGGTGAGAGCAGGCAGGAGCCCGGCCCTGAGGTGCTGCAGGATGGTGGGTGCACTGCTCCCTCCCACAGCACTTTGCTGCAAGCGTGGTGCAGGGGTGAGAAGCTGTTGGGAACAAGCTGTCCCTTCCCTGTGTCACTAAGGATGATGCAGAAATCCCAGGGCAATGCCTGGGGGAGCCGAGGGGCTCAGGGGCTGGGGCTGGGTTGCCGCAAATGGAGAGAACATCCCGGGGATGTGAGGGTGCAGGATGCAAAGGAAGCAGGAGGTTTGAAAACTACATACACTGTGTAGGAAGCAGAAGCGGGATTTATAGCTTCTAGGACGTAGAAAATAAGCTGTGTCTGAACAAAATCATTTGAGTGGTTATGACTGCTCAAATTTAATGCATTTTATCCAGTGGTTAATCACCCTCACCGATAAAATTTTGTGTCTCATTTTCAATGTGGATTTGTCTGGCTTCAGCTTCCAGAGATTGAGTCTTTTTATATCTTTCCTGGCTCGATTAAAGAGCCATTTAATATTTCCCTGTGAAAGTAGTTCTACAGTGTAATCAAGTCACCCCTCAATCTTCTTTTGGGTAAGCCGAACAGATTGTGCTCTTTAAATCTTCTGCGGTAAGGCATTCGCTCTAGTCCTCACATCATTCTGCGTGGGGCTTTGCAGGCTCTCTTTGGGTTTTCAATATTCATCTCAGATATTGTCAATATAAAGTGATGCCCAGTTCTGGGTGCCACATGTTTTTTAGGAGGTCAGCCCAGGGACAGAAAACTTCCCCTCTCCCCTCTGGAGCCATGGCCTCTGCCCATGGGATCAGGGGGGTCTCTGGGGTGGTCAGGGAGGACAGGGCGCTGCAGATGGTGCTGAGACCACTTCGTGCAGCTTTGCCCTCTCCCAGGCATGGGGAGCATGCTGAGGAGCCCAGCTCTGTACAGGAACACCGGTGACTGCCATGGAGCTGATGTCTGTGCTTGCCTTTCTTCTTTGAAACTGGCTGCTTCTCCTGTAGCCATTCTGCTTGTGCCACAGCTGCCTGCTTTCCTTAAAGCCTTTTGGGAACCCTAGAATGGTTTGGGTTGGAAGGGACCTTAAAGCTCACCCAGTTTCAATCCCCTGCCATGGGCAGGGACACCTGCCACCAGACCAGGTTGCTCCAAGCCCCATCCAGCCTGGCCTTGAACACTGCCAGGGATGGGGCAGCCACAGCTTCTCTGGGC
>JBCJKH010016364.1:7276-32343 GCA_039877255.1 Loriculus beryllinus
TCCCCTGTTTAAGTTTGAACCCATTACCCCTTGTCCTGTCACTACAGTCCCTAATGAAGAGTCCATCCCCAGCATCCTTATAGGCCCCCTTCAGATTGTTCATCAGGTGGCTGCCCAGGCAGAACAAAGGCAGTTATGGACTGAGGAGTCTGTCAGTCTGCTTTCCATTTGAAGAAGCCTAGAGATTAAATAAAGTAAATGTCAAAGTTGATCATGATAGAGAAACTTTCCTGGAGTGTAAGTGAGGCACAGGCTGTTGGGAGAAGGCATGTCTTTAATTAGACCAACTGGTACCACTGGGGTGGAGGGGAGGATGAGTGAGCTTTTGAGCATGAATAAATGTCAACATGTATTTCATCAGAATTGCAGTTCGGAAGCAGGGATTCACTATGAGTTGCCATTTGGCTTTGGGGTGTCTGGAGCCTTTCTGCATCTTCCATATATTAGTCGCAGTTAAGGAAGGAGCTGTGTGTACTGCTTTACAAACATAAAGCGTAACTCTTTAAGGAAAGGTAGATTGTAAATTGTGCAGGTAAAATAAGTTGGCGTTGTCAGGCTGGAGTCAGTAAAGCTAGACAAAGTGCCAGCAAGTGATACCTGTGTCCTGAGCTTAATGTATTCACAGTGGTCATGCTGGGGAGGATCAGTAGGAGATGCTTTAACTTAAAGCTGGTAGGAATAGCAATGCTGTTTTCCTCTGAAAAGCTAGGTGCTTTTACTGGAATAGCTAAATGCAGGCATGTTAAACTTAATATATGCATGTGTGGGTAATCTGAGAAAACATCCCAACAAGTAACCGAGTAACTTTCTTCTAGGGAGATGCTTAGAATATCACCTTTGCTGCCAGTCAGGGCCAAGCTGGGCTCATTAGCAGCTTGTAAGTGACAGCTCTACTTTGCATTATGGGTATTTTAAGTTATAAGGGTAGCAGAGCTAGAGGGAGAGGTGATAATGTCTGTGCTGGGTGTTTTATTCCTTCTTTTTAAGGGGGAGGAGGAGGAGGAGGAGATGGGACTAATTGCATACCTTCTATTTCTGGTTACTTCATTACTGAATAATCACTGAAGCAGCCCAGCAGTCTGCCCTGATAGCAGATGAGCAGTGTGGCTTGCAGCACTTCAATCTAAGCAAAACTTAAGTGCTTTTTCCTTTTTCCCTGCAGTGAGACTGTAATTTTGTTACATGAATGTTAGCCAGGACAGAGGTGCTCTTGCAGCTCTCATGCTGCTTCTCTGGGCTTTGTGCGTGTTAAGAGGCGCGTCTCCAGTGTATGTAGCAAAAATATCCTAAAATACTGCGTTACCTTATCTGGCTGATTCAGTTGAAGGCTTTCCAAGTAGTTTGCCAGGGGAAGATCTGTTTAGCTTTGACGTAAGATGCTTCAGAGGGTTTAAATATAAACTGATGAACATTTAGAATATATTTGCTTTCCATAATGATACATGTTAATTAGTTTTCTGTCTGCATCAGGCCCTGAATAGTCAAATAAACCAGCTTGAGGACACCTCTGCTACCACTTCTGTTTCAGAACGTAAGTCCCTGTGGTGAGAGTGGTCACATTGGCAAGGCTGTAGCAGAATGGTTTCATTTTAGTTCCACAGTGTAGAAATGGTGTTATATGCAACCTATATTATGCAAAAGAGAATTATTGGGCAGAGATTCAGAGAGGGGTTTTGTCTTTGCAATAGGGTAAGAGTGCATTCGTGCATCAGGCTGAATCTTGATAACATATCTTCTTGGAAAAAATGTTGATGATCCTGATTTTGAGATACTGGCTTAAGGCCATGAGAGCAGTGCAGACAAGTGCCTGGATTTTGCATAGCATAGTACTGGGCAAAGTTTAAACTCTTGTCAGGCAAACTTTCTCTGGACTGCAGTAGAGCTGTTAAATCTGATCTATTCCTAAAAAGACAGCTGACTGTGCATTCTGAGCCACATACAGTTCTTTGTCTCTGCTTTTGTCTTGAATGGAAAAGTAGTTTGTTTTTGCATTAAATGAAACTCAACTGTCACTGCCCCAAAGGGGTTCTGTTGTTGCAGGCTCTGCTTGAATTCTAGGCACTGTTCTTGGCTCTCACTGCTTTTTGCTGTAAGCCCAATAACTCTAATCAGAGCGATGGGAGAATGGTAACACACTAAGACAGGTATTTGTTGACAGGTAAAAAAATCTTGGGAAATGAAATATAATGTACTTTTTCACTGTTGATTATTTTTGTAAATTTGGGCTTGGTTGTGTTGGTCATAACTTGGCTGATAGGATTGGTCATGTGGAGCAACTTGGTATGGGTCCAACTGCAGCATTAATCTCTTGGAATAAGTAAGGTGCAGTGATGTTGAATTTCAAAGAATCAGAGAGTATGAGGCCCTCTTAGTCAAGCCTTGCATTTATAGGGTGCCTTTCAGAGGGAAGGAACCAAACGTGCTTTGCTAACTGGCCTGTGCATCATGCACTGGAGTGGATCCATGCTTTGATAAGAACAAGATGGGTTCTTCTGATGAGATGAACTGCATCACCTTTTTTTAAGGAGGCATTTATTTATTTGGGTAGAAGAAAAGTACTTTTTCCCTGTGAAAAATCAATTGCTGATCAGACTCCTCCATTCATTTATAGCCACTGATATTGCAGGGACAGGAGGCTGGCAGGTTGGAGTGGGTGTAGCCTTAATAAAAACTAGGTTCAAGCTTGGAGTGTTATCTGGCAGCAGGATTGTAAGAAGAAGGTTGTAGAACATGAGTCTCATGGGGGAGTGCTGGTGCTGCATTTTTAAGAGAGGCTGGGGGCCTTGCCTGCATGGGAGAAAGACTCCTTGTCATGCTGGCCAACCTCCTCTGAGGGTAAGTAGGTGGAAAGAGGTAGGAGGTTCAGCTGGGTAGTCAGTAAGGGTCTGCAAAGCACAGCTCCTTCCTATGAGTGGGTGAAGGTCATCCACCTGTATGCTTATAATGAATGGTAGATATCATTATGAGAGGTTAGCATCTTTTGTGTTGAGGTGGACTGCTGGATGATAAAATGGTGTCTCTCACAAATACCTCAGATGTGGAGTTCTGGATCCTGCTTTGTTAGTTGTTAAAGGGTTGTGTGTGGTTGTGTTTCTTTTTCCTGGTAAAAAAGCTAACCCTACATCTCAGAATCGTCTGTTTGCCTTCTTGGTGCTGCACTTAGAATTTTTGGAGTTGTAAAAACCAAATTGGGGGCAAATTATCCAGTACTGGAGACTTTTGTGGGGAAAAAAGTAATGAGTGCCTGAAAGGCCACAATCTTGTAGATTGTGTGTGGTACCATGTAGTTGAGAGCAAGTTTTCCTTTTTGCAGAAGTTAGATCAATTACTTGGGGGCTTGATTGCATCTGATCTTTATGTGAGGGAGGGGAAAAAGGTGTCCAACTTTAATCTGAATTTACTAGGTAGTTAATAAGATAGATCTTTGCCCTGAGTAACTTGTCCAGCCTATGTTATGTTGCAGGAGCTCCATGGAGATGAAGCCTGCTGGCTTTATTTTGCTCTGAAATCCATTTGGCTTAAAGTTGCCTCCAAAGTCTCAGCCTCTGCAGTACTTCAGACTTGCAGCTGGGTAACCTGCTGGGTGTTTAAGGGCTGAGGTTGGGGCAAACCCTGAATGCTTTGGTGGCTGAGAGGTGACACTGACCTGTGGAACTTGTCATTCAGGTGTCCTCATGCTGAGAGCAGTGTGCCTCTTGCCTGTCACTTCCTCCCTTTATGATTTGCAGTTTGTATTTAATAGGAGAGGGATTTAAGTGTTTTGTTGTCTGTGCAGTTGTGGTCTGTAGGAACAGCTAGCTGTAGTGATGTTTGGTGCTGGAGCTGCCTATGGTGGCTGATTGTGAAAGTCAGTATTGCTGAAATGAGCTGGGAGAAAGTGAAGGTATTTGCACCAGTCATTTAGAAACTGGTATAATTCAGGTCTGAATCAAGCTCAGGCTCGAACAGGTTGTAGAATTTATTTCTATAACACCACTGGGGGTGTGGCATTGCAGAGACAAATAAACAATGGTTCCCAGGCCAGGGGCTTGTGTTCAGTATTAGATAATGAGACATGGGGTGGTAGTAACCAGGGACCTGGGTGGGAGGGGTTAGGAGAGGGCGAAGGTTACATCTGTGTAGACAACCTGAAATGTTTCTTCTTGTGCCTGCAGCTTGTTAATGGCACTGTTAAGACATTGTGGGTGCATCTGAGGTTATAGGAAGGATGGAAATCAGCTTTGTAGAAGGAAGCATTGACTGAGTTATGGGACATGCATGGATTAATAAGAGAAAACGGAAGGAGGTAAACTGAAACTAGTCAAGTATGCAGGGAGTGGCTCGGTTTACACGGAAGCAGAACTTGCAAAAGTACTCAAGGGTCTTGAGGAATTTAGGTGTTAGAGCAATGATGGGAAATCTGCAGTCAGATTCCTAAACATGTATGCTTGATGAGAATGGAGGAACAGGTCAAGAAAGGGGTCCAGCGTGGCTGCCAAGAGCTTTGTAGTCCCTCCTCTTTGCTGTCTTTGTAGCCTGGGCTCCCATGATGCCAAAGCAGCTTCTGCCCAGCCACCCAGCAGGACTTCTCCTGGTGACAGGGCGGCTGCTTTCCACTGTAGTTGCTGGTCTCTTTTTGGGGTGTACTCAGTCAGTCAGCTCTGAAGACCTGCTTGAATTGGTGGTGCTCCACATGTCAGCAATGCTTTGATTGTTGTTTCTGCATGCCCTTTGTGCTGGGCAAACCGGATCTTTTGGTGTTTTAAGAGCTAGTTAGCAGTTGTAACACCGTTACTGTGTCACTAATTTCATTTTTCCTTCCCTTTTGCTCTTCAGAAATGCCATTCTCCTGAGTGTGCAAGGAACCTGCAGAACTAATGTCTAACCCTACATGGAATAACAACTCTTGGAAGGTACCACCCTTTTTAACTACATGGCTCTGTTACAGGTTGGGTTAATGTTGCACTGATCTTTGCTTCAAAGCTTGGAATTGAAGAACCATGCCTTATGTAATGCTGTCCCTTTGAAAGGATGACATTGCTGTGACACTCCAGTCTCTGATTTCCAGAAAAACTGCTTGCAACCCAGCACTTGATCTAGGTTGCCAAGGGGCCATCCCTCTTTCTCTGTGAACGATCTCTTTGGGCAGAGCCTGGTTTTGCCTTAGGAACAGATGGTTGTTTCTATTCAGAGAGCTGAGCTAAGCTTTCGTCATTCTTGGTGACCATCCTTGGAAACATATTGCCCTTCCTTTTAGCAATCTATGATGTCTTTAACTTAATGACCTTCTGGATCGTCGTTCTTGACGAGAGGCTTCTAGCCATATTTATCAAGAACATCATGAGAAAGTGCAGTTGCACTTGTAACATTTAAATTGAAATGTCTCTGCTGTTTGTGCTGCATTAACCAGCTCTCAGGCATTGCTTGCTTTGCTTCTGATCCTGCAGTGATGCCATAATACTGTATTTTGGACTGCCCTGTACATTACCATGGCAACAGACTTATGTCACAGGCTCAAGGACATAACTTCAGTGTACGATCATGCAGAGGCACAATCACATTTGTGAAGGAGAAAGCTGACTAATGCACATCTCAAAAGCAAACAAGGGGAATGCAGGTTACAGCTCATCAAGCAAGGTGCTGCAATAAAAATTTCTCTTTTAGACAGAGAAGGGGCTGATGATGTCTTTTAAGATAGGAACTTTTGTCGTGATGAGCTTCTCTTTGCTGTGGATAAGCAGACATCTTGCAGGTATCCTATCTCTTTTAAACAGGTGGTGTTCTGGGGTGGGGAAGCTTGCTGTCTGGTTTCAGAGCTTTGAAAGAGCACTTTTTAAAGAGTTTCTCAGTGGTCTTGTAAGCACACTGGGAGCACTTTGACTTGCTTAATGTTGTTCAAACAGTTTAATTGGTTTTCCAAAGCTTTTATTTTATCCATAACATTGGAAGGTGAAAGGGGAACTGCATCTGCGTTATGGTCACATTTTCCTATATCCTATTAGCAGATTCCAAGATTGTTTAATGTGCTCTCCACCCATTTCATTTGGCTGCAACCTTTGCTCCCATGAAAACAAGGCTGATTGTTCTGAATTGCTGTGTGTATGTGTTTTGGCACAGCATAAAGGTACCTATAATAACACAGCTATTGTCTGGGAAAAAAAAAAGGCAGTTTGCAGTAATAACTACAAATAAAAGGGTGCAGTAATGGGGCAAGGCACATAATGGTCATTTTCCCACCCATTACGTACAGAAAATTCTCAACATGGTCATCCCTTCAACACAACAGGGATGTGGACTTTAGCATAGTATGTGAATATTTGGAATAGGGGACTGAAATATTTGCGTGTTGTTCCAAGTTTCTCTTTCCTGGACACAGTTCCATTGCTCATATCTATGGATGGGGAGGCTGAATGACTTTTGCACAATGCGGTATTTTATTTGCATGCTGTGAGCAGTTTACCAAGTGTGTGTGCTAAATGAAGCATTCCCACTTTCAGTTAGCAGCTGACGCACCCTTAAAATAAAAACCCTAAGTGCCTTCAGGTTGAACAGTGGGGTTTTGAGGGGTGACATTGTGCTGTGTGTTTGAGTGGATGGTTGGTCGTGCCAAGCCTGAATGTTAACTTTAAGTGCTGCGAGATTCAGTAAAGAATTGACTAAAACTCTTCTGTGCTGAAGTAATTTTTGCTCATCTCTGCACTTTGGGGAATAAAAGCTGTTACAGTGCTAGATTTGGAAGTGATAGTTGTAAATGTTCAGTGTTACAGGAATTCAGGATATTTAACAGAAACTGGCATTTCTTAGAGCAGCTTGGTTGCCTCCCAGGGCAGGAAGCTGTGGAGTGTTAAAAAAGGAGGCAGGGAAAGAGCTTAACAGCCTTCTCTCTAAATCAGGATGCTTTTGAATTTGGTGCTTGGCCTTGAGCTGAAAGGACTGGAAGCTCTGCAAGATTCAGTGATTCAGGCTGCTCTGCAGCAAACAAGAAGATAATGGTGATGGACTATCAAGAAGGCAGCCTTGCTAAAAAGAAAGGCTTTGTGATATGGTAAAGGGGAAGGAAGTCTGGAAAACTTAGAAAAGGAACAGATGTTTTTGAAGGTGGGGAAAAACTTAACTATCCATGCAGTTGGCTCTTGCAAAAGGAACTTGATACCAAACAAAAGTAGGCACACCCACTGTTTAGCGCAAGGATCCTGGAAAGCTGCTCTTCAGAGCCCACATGCTTTCCTGTTTGACAAATGCCTTGTACAGTGACATCTTGCAGAGGCAGAAATGAATAATATAAGCACCTGTGAGCTGGTGCAAAGGTGTCTGTAAAACAGTGAGAGTGTTTGATGCTTCTCTTTAACAACAATAAGAAATCTTTATGGGTGTATAAAATGCTACTCAAATGAAGAAGCCAAGAGGGATGATGTTCCTGGAGAAGGAAATAATGACAGAAGATGCATTAAAAAAGAGGGAGAGGTTGCTTGTAAGGGTGTGTTTATGGACTGCGATGACCGAAGTGTGATAGAATAGATTGCTGATCCTGTGTATCAGAGTGGCAATGGTTTTTTTCAAGTTGTTGATATTTGCATCAAAAAAAAAATAAGTATTTTGCTCTATCTAATAGGTTAAACCACTGTAACTGACTGTGAAATAATCCTGGGGGAATTTTCCCGTCTGTATGTGTTGCACAGCCTTTTTGCTGTCTAGTTGGCAATTGTAGCTTTAAATAATGAAAAGCTGCTTTTTAAATCTGCTCTTCTTTCAACTCTTGCTTTTTTTTTGTTTGTTTTGGGTTTGTTTTTTTTTTTTTTTGCATCTTGCTACTTCTCTGAGAGCCATCAGTCATCCTAAGGTGTAAAAAACAAGATAATGTGGTTTTAGGAACAGAAAACTGCAGGTGAATCTCTTTACTTAAAAAAACCCTACATTTTGGTGAATGTGTGAGGCTTCTTAACATGCACATCACTGCTGCATTTCTACAAAGAATTCGACTTTCCCAGTCCAGTATGGAAAAACTAAGTTCCCTTTGATCTTTCTAAGATCTTTTTCCACGTGTCTTCCTAAAAGCGATAACCAAGTCTTCATGGCTGCCTGTGCTTAGGAAGCAGTTGTAATTATCCAGAAATTACAGAACTTGTTCAGCACAGGGATCCTCTGGTTTCAGCACATAGTTTCATTGCTCTGTAGTGTTTTGAGAGGCCGAAGGGTGGGATGCAGCTACAATGAGTTTCCAGATTCCTAACAGTGTGAGGGACTGTTTTTAATAGTGATGATGAAAACAGCTATTCCCAGTTGGAGTTTAGTCAGTGGTACAATTATCAGAGCTCTGAAATAGTGCAGGGATGGCTCAGAATGGAAAAACTAAGGCTTGAAACGTACTTTCTTGAGAGAGCTGTTTGAAACTATTTCCTGCAAGGTCATAGAGAATTAGTAAAAGACCTTCAATGGCAAGAGATGAGGCTGATGGGGCTTGGTGATTACTTTGGTAATTTAGTTTTCAGGCTAGCAGACTTAAGTGGGTTTTGGGAGAAGGATTTGGTAGCAGTTTGTTGATGAAAGCCAGCATTGGTGGGTGGGAGCTCTGGAGCTGGCATGTTTGATACGTAAGGTTATGGTCTGCTGTATTGTGTGGTCACACCAGCTGTTCTGGGGAGCCTGAAAATGTGCTGAGTATTTTCACAGTAAAGTAACAGTCCCCAGCGCAAAATCTGGTTCACCTAAACCATCCTTTTGAAAACACAGTTGTTGGGTACCTTAATTTCTGCTTAGCTGTTTGGTGATTTGGTGGTTCTAATTCATGTTTTCTCAGTTTTGTGCAAGAGGAGGAAGCCCTGAAGAGAGAATATAGATTGTAGTAGAAGAGGAGCAGCTGGGAATACTGAGTTAAATAGCAGTGCATAGATATTTTTTCCTTTTTTTGCCTCTAAAGCTGTTTTTGCATTAATAAGGCTACAAGTAATGTGGAGCAAACCCAAATCTGATGTTTTCAGGTAAACTTTCAGAAATGTTCATACTTGTGAAATGGTCATTATTCTGGAAAGAATTGCTTCAGAATTGTTTCTGGCATCCTGTTGTAGGCCTGTGCTCCTGAATTTTGAAGATGGAACATGAAAAGGGAAGCATCTACAGCAGAAGTTTTGACAGTTAACAAGGCACTTGAGTGTGCAGAAGTTATCCTTTACTGAAATTCAGGTGCTGTTTCAGGGCCTTTTTCTTTAAAGAATGAATTAGAGCAGAATTTGTGCTATGCTTGGAATTTCTGAAAATATAATTGTATTAGTCACTAGGTGTATCAAGTACAAAGCTCTGAAAACATAAAGCAATTTTTTTTACTTCAAGTACCTCTGAGCTATTAATAGGGAAAAAAAGCCGTTGATAATGTAGCCAAAAAAAGAATAAAGATCCATGGAATTGGTAGGTTTCAAAATTAGCTTACATTTTAAACAGTCTTTGGAACAATCTTGCAAAAAGATACCGTATTTAATGTTGGTCTCTGCTGCAGTTTAGCAGCCAAAACCCAAGCTTATCTGTAGCTGAGTTAGTTCATCAGAAGACATTCTGTGTATGATGTCCTCTTAAGAATCTGTATAAAACAAATCAGATACTTTGGCTGGGAAAAACATTTAGTGTGTACTCTTGGTTGCCTCCCGTCTTTGTTTTAAGCTATTCAGCCGTGGTGCATCACCTGTGCTTTTGGGTGTTCAGAGTCCCTTATGGTGTCTTTCAGCAGGTCTGTGGTTTGCAAAACTGTAAGGCCGTTTAAGTGGTGAGAAACATCGTCTGCATCAAGAGCTGTTTCTTGGATTGTTCCCCTGCATTTGTCTGGCCCCAGCTCTGCTCACCCATGCACTGTTTCCTCCCGGTGCCTGCGTCTGCTGAACTGTATGTGCTTGGGCAAACTCTGCCATGTGATGGCTGCAAGTGCCTAGTTTTTTATGATGGATGTATATCTTGGGGGTCTGCTTTGATTGTGGTGGTGTATCAAATGCCGATTTGAGTCTCATCTGAGTTGCTGTGTTATTCTGTCACTGGTTTGGATTATGTCTCTATGTTGCTGGCTTTGACACCCTGCTGTACCATTTCCATGCCATGCACATGTATGACTTCATGCTGCAGGCCTGGAGCTGTTGGAGACAGCACAATGCACGTCAGTAGGCAAAAAATATGCTGTTGGGTTGAAATGATGGGGACTCATTCTGCCTGTTGTGAGCAAATGTCTCCAGCACTGTGATAGATTAATCTTCCAATGAAGAGTGAAGATTGGCAGCCTTTAGAGTGCAGTCAAATTGAGAATGTATGATTCTTGTGTGTGGTGTCAGTTAACAGCACCAGCAATTAACAGCAAAGTCAGAATAACTTTAATTTCTTTAGATTTGTGAAAAGCTGTGAAAAGGTGATGTAGCCTTGGCCAACAGCCAAACACCCAAACAGCCAACCCACCTAGCTGTTGGGTAGCTCACTACACCTCCTTCCAGGAGGGAATAGGCTTAGAGAGTTTAAGAGTCAAGATAGAGACAGGGAGATTACTGGTTACTGTTGTGGACAAAGCAAAAAGCAAGTTGTTTATCACCAGTTAAAATGGATTTGGGTAGTGAGAGGTAAAGATAAACTTTAAACCAACACCCTTCATCTCCCATTTCACTGCAGGGGATTACCTGCCCTGCCAGGGACCACCTACTCCTCCCTACCTACTCTGACCTTGGTGGGTTTTTTTCTTTTTCCTCTTTGTTAGGTGTGGTTTTTGCCCGTTCTTAAATAGGTTTCCCCAGTGGTGCCAGTGACTTGGCTGTGTCCTGTGGTGGCTTATGGTGGAGCTGGCTGGACAGGGCCTGGGGCAGCCAAGACCACCACCTGCAAAGGTCATGTTAAAAACTGACTCTAATGAGTGGTCTTTAATTTTTCTTTTAGTCTTAGACTGTAGCCTGTTCTTTGGGGGCTTTTTGTTTTGTTTTGTAAGATACCACTCAAAAGACCAGTGAATCCAAAGCTTGTTGAATGGGTGTAGGTGGAGGTGTGTCTTGTTTGTGAGTGGGTTGGTTATGGATGCTTTTAATGAATCTGTTGGAAGTTAATCTCCTCAGCAGATGCAGTGATGCACTTGGTTATAAAATGTTCTGTGAAAAATAGTTTGAGCTTCCTCTTAAATGAAATCTCTCCTGAAGGTGGGTATACTCAGTATAACTCTATTCTGAGCAGAGGGGTTTTTTGTAAATGGCTTACTTATAAATTTTAAATTAGAGTTTGGTGTTTTTACGTTATCCTTGCAAGATGAAAGATAGTTTTGTGTAGAAGCATGATGCTGGGGCACCAGCAGTGTCCTAGTTTAAACAAGAATTTGGAAAGGATTTAAGGCTTCGTGACAATTCATAAGGCATTGGTGAAAAAAAACTGTAGAAGATGCAAGTAGCTGAAAACAGAGTAGACTCAGGAGTGTGATAGAAAAAATTGGGCATTTTGAATTAAAGAAATACTTGAAACTAATGGCACAATTGCTTCTGAAACTTTTTTAGTACCATTATATTTAATCCAGTGTTTGTGCTGCTGTAAGGTTTCTGTTTGGGTTTGATCTTGGTGACTGAGGAAGGATTTGGATGCTTTAGAGATGCTTAATGACTGCTGTAACCTCTCAGCTCTGCGGTGGATTGGTGGAATAAATCCATGTGGACAAAATCATGTTCTGCTTTGAGTCTTTTTGTATGTGCGTCATTTATGTTTGGTTGGTTTTTTTTTTTGGGGGGGGGGGAGTGGTGGTAGTGGTGTCTTTCGTGTCTGTGTTTTGTTGAGAAGGTATGCACAGTAGTATAGGACAGAGAAATCCACAACATAACCTTTTGGTTTAAGGGTAAGATATCACAGAAGTAAACAAAAATGAATTACCCCTCACTCTGCTAAACTACATAGGGCTGGAGCTGTGATCAGGGTATATGGGGTGGTTTCTGTAAGGAGAACTCTCAGCACAAAGGCTGGTCCAAACCAGTTAGAGCCGTATAAACCACTTAAAGCCATATTTAATTCAGTAAACTAAGTTTCAAAGCTGGTAAGTTTAGTGTTTAACACTGGGTCACTTGCTGTGGGGTTTTCCTTATTAACAAAGTTCTAAGAGAATTGTCTTTATTTACTGGCTATCTAAAAGTTAGCTGTAGGTTTATTCTTCTGCTTTAGAAACCATTTAATACCCTACAGAAAGATGTACAGAAGCCATTATTACCATGGGTTGTGTATCTTGGTGCAGAGGGACTTCTTGCCTACATAGTATCAAGTATGAGATTTTTAGGATCCTGCTGACACTTTGTAAGTACATGCAAGTGAAATGGCTGGTCCTGTGCAGGAGTACACAGATTCAACTATATGCTTGCAATCAGAGGAATAATGCAAACAGGTTTATTTTCACTGTGTTAAGAGCTGCCACAAAACAGGCAAAGGAGGCTTTAAGAATGAGAACGGGTCATAATGCCTTACTGCTGGGTCACTAACGAACTATTACGGGCAAACTAGTGAGTAATTACTGTCAGGCAGGCCATGTGATGGTCAATTTATTAGTTGTCACAGCAAAAATGAATCTACCAAATGTGAGCCAAAATGAGTCAAGTGGACCTCTCCAGCCAGGATCCCTAACATCTACAAGCAAAACAGGGTGATGAAATAATTGTTTACAATCCTCATCTGCCACGTTGGTGGCGTAATAATAATCAGGATTATCTTTAGCAAACTAGTGCTGCATTCTTGAAAAGATTCTTCTTGCTGATTTTAATTGCCTTTCTCTGAAGTGGGACAGGTTGGTATTCCAGCTGATCTCTTCCATGTATTCTGAATTTCTGTCACTGGTGTTTGTCCCAAAACTCTCCTTTAACATCAGTTCTGCATCTTGATGTCATTTCTACTGTTCTTTGTATGTACAGGAGCAATCCAGCGAATCCTCAGCCTTACAAAAGAGGGCACAACGTCTCCAGAGCTCTGGGAGTGCTTCTTTACTATTTTTGGAACCAGCTCTATTGCTTCTATAATAGGAAGGCTTCTGGAAGCTTTCTCCTTCCCCTCACCCCAAGAAAGTAGTCTTTCTTTAATTCAGAATCTGCATGGGAAAACAAATCTAGTTTTATATGCTGAATAATTCAGCCATGGCTCATGGATCACACAGCCTGAAGTGCACAGCAGTAGTGAGTATCTTTACTTATACCCTGTAACCTGAGGCTGTAGCAGCTGTAGCCCTGGTCTGTGGTTTTTAGCTACCCCCTGTTTATCATTCAGTAGATTTTGCAGTGTCAAAGAGTGCCAAAGTAGGTGGTAGCTTTCTGGAAAGTGGACTAACCTGTGATCTGTGTATCACCAGCACTGCAGCAGCAGCATTGGCAAGTAAGAGACTTTTACTGGCTTTGTTTTCCTCTTGGATCGAGGAGATCAAATCTAATGAGCCAGTTCTTAACTCCTTCCAAGTTGAGCAGTGGGTGATAGCCTTACCCAAATTGTGCAAGACAGCTGAAACATTTCAGGAACAGTTTAAGAAGAGAAACGCTTGTAATATTATTTTTCCCCATATTAAAATACAGAGTTAACAAGGTGCAGCAGAGCTCCCCTCCCCTTCTGAGATTTCTTTCTTTCAGGGGGATAGAGGATAACTTAGTCCTTCCAATGTTAACCACACCTAGAGGAGAGAAAGCATGAGAGCTACAAATTTGAATTCTTTCATTCTTATTGATATGCTCTTTGAAGGAAGGCAGGTTCTCCCTGTAGTGCTTCATTAGAATAAACATTTCATATGCTTATCAGTACAGCAAGTGGTGCTGTTTTACAGGTTGCCTTGAAGCCATGCTTGTTTACCTGCTTCTGTATTTTGTACACTTATGCATTCAAAAGTCTTCCTTTCCGTTGGCTTGAAACAAGTTAAAAACTGCTCTGCAGTAGACACCTTTCTGAGCACAGTTCAAGGTGTGGATTTAAGACAGCTGAGTTCAGTCTGAATTGCTGACAGCCTTGTCCCATTGAGCTTTGTTAGTGCCTGCCAGGTGCAGGGGTAAGTGAGTTCAGGGAGCTGACCTCTTGTGGGTTAACTTTCTTCTAGTTAGCTCCTGGAGCTGCTTCGAGTGAGGAATGGAACAGGAGCCTGTGCTGATGAAGCGGAGGACGTGAAGGGCTTGGGAGGGAGGGCTGGAGCCCAGTACGGCAGGAATTATGATGACCAAAATGGCTGTGGAGCTGCACAGTGTTTCAGAGCATCCGTGTGCTCCCTGCTGACATGGATGGCCAAGCTCAAATTTATGTGGGATTTGTCAGATTTTGGTTAAATAACCTCTCTCTGGTGTTATCGAGGGTACAGAGTATGGATGGGAGCTTGGTGGAACTTTGAGAAGGGCAAGAGTGAATTTGGTGGGGGGATGAGCCAAAGGCAGTGGTAATGAGGTCTTGCTGCTTGGCCACCTCTGATTCATGGTACCTAAAAGAAGTGGTACTAGGTTGTGGTGTGTAAGTAGACACAGGAAGCTTCCCCTCCATGTTTATTGCTTCTGGAGCCTATGTGGCAGCTTTATTGCTTTTAGATTAGATAACAGATCTATGCAAAGTTATACCTTTTGACCATCAGAGGGGAAGCTGAGCACACAAAGTTTCACAGGGCAGACTATGCCAGTGGTGGCTCCTGCTGCAGCTGAAAAGGGCAAACTGCAGTTCAGCAGGATGTGGAGAATCTCATCTGATTGTAGTTATTAATCTCTACATCTCTTAATGCTTATAAGATGGATATGGTGTCTTTGCTAAATACCTAGTTCGATGTGGAAGTTTGTTGTAAGCTGCATGGAAACACAAATGTGCGATCACTCTGAAACTCTTTGTAAGATAGCCTTAGTTAAAACATGCTTGTTTTCTCTTATTTTGCCTAAGACTGTTCTAATAAATAAAAAAAGGGAAACCAAGCTGGTGAACTTAGTCTTAAAGGGCAGTTCTTCAGGGTGTTTAAAATAGGTAGATATTACACAAAGAATAGTTACAAACAAAGGGTTGTGTTCCTCTAGCTGTGTTAAGAGGCTGAGATGAGGACCTGGTGTATCATCTTGCTGTCTGACCTAGTCTGGGAGATGCTGTGGGTTGCTGATTGCTACCATGAAGTGTGAATGTTGAGACTAGTGAAAGCTGCCTTCTTCTTTGTCCTGAGTGTGCTGATGTTCTTTGCCCAACTAATCCAGGGAGATGGCCTTTTGGGGAGCATCTTAAAGCTAGCCCTGTGTGGGGATGGGGTCGTCAAATGTGTTTTTTGCCAACAGCATGATTGCTGCTTGGAACAAGTTCCCAGGCTATGGACTACTTCCTAGAAAGCAAATTTTCTGAAATGATGTGCCCATCCTTTGAAGTCCTTTGGTAATCATTTACTGTTGCTACTGTTTAAAACACACTTGCTCTTGCAGTAAAACTTCAGCTATCAGAATATCAGAACCTGCAGTGTATTGCTGTGCAGATGAAGAGACTGTGACCCTCCTCCGTACACACTAGCTGAGCTGATACATTTGTTTTTCTAACCTGCAGCAGCGTTCAGCACTGATGATAAGATAGGGAGTTTTGTGGGACCATTCAGCAAGCTGCGGTCCGTTGCTGCGAGGACATGATGCTCACTGCTGCCAAAATCTGAATTCTTCCCACATCTTATGCATAAAGGCATATGTTTGGGGGTGGTTTCAGAAAAGGAGAACAACATGATTAGGTCTTTAACTTCCTCTTCTGCTTTGTTTCTTTGTGCATCTGTATTTCAGTTTTCAGGCTCTGCCCAACTCTGTGCAAAGCTAACAAATCAGCTGAAGCACCTACTGATAAGGATCAGCCTTGGTAAAGAAACACACTGTGGTAGTTAAAGGCAGTAAGTATCTCTGCTAGCTTGGATGCTGATTTTTTTTTTCTTTTTTTATTAATTCACAAACACAGCTTTTTACTACTTACACAGTAGGAATTTGTCAGTAGCTTGCTGGCATTAATAGTCTATTTCAGCTCTTTTCTACAGCCCAGCAGTTATAGGAGGAGGAGAGGGGAAAAGCATGCTTTGTATGGAGCTGTGTTTGGATCTGTGCTGCAGTGCCCATCTGAATTTGCCTGTGTCTATTTTGGTAGCTTTTGCTTCCCTTAAGTGCATGACATCCCCACTGTATGATGCCTGTGCTTGGATCTGGATTGTGGATTCCTGACCTGAACTAGTTTGCTTGATGGTTTTGCTTCTCAAGCGCTTTACTGCAAACAAGATATCTTTTGGTTTCAGGCTTTTTTTGTGTGGCTTTTTACAGTTTACTTCTCAATTGATCTGCAAAGGAGTAAAACTAGGGCAAAACATCTGGTATTCCTAACCAGGAATACATGGAAAGAGGTTTAGCTATTGAAAAAGTGACTGGCATTCTTGAAATGGTATGGTTGCATTTATTTGGGTGTGGATATAATCATGTTTCTGTGGTACAGTTCCTGCTGAGTCTGAAATGCTAGTGTCAGTAAAGCCAGAAGGAAAGCCAGCCAAAACCTTGGATAAAAGTCAGAATTTTAGTGTCTTTTACTGATGGTTCATGGGAAAGTAATGATTTTGTGTTTAGCTTGATTTTCATGAAGCATTATGCATATGCTGCTTTTTCCTCTGTGAATTACTATTTGTGAATATATGTATTTTACAGCCCACAAAACATCAGAAATGGCTGATTTTTGTGCCTAGGTTTCGCTCTTGCAGGTAGGTCTTTGTTTTAAACTCTGGGTAGTCTAATGAAAATGGTGTTTACAAAGCTTCAATTTTTACTGCTGTTAACCATAGCAGCGGAAATCCTTGTCGTTCTGAATTTATGAAGTAAAGGACATACTCTTGTCCTCTGGATCTGCCAATGCAAGGTCTCAGTCTTCTCTATCTGACACGTTTCTTTGCCTTGTGTAGAGCTCAGCTGAGAGTTCTTCGTGAAGACTGGAATGTGTTCATATAATGTTTTATATATTATTTTAGGCTTCTGCTTACTCAAATGTGGGCAGATTATTAACCTCTTATTCACTGTCACTAAAGGAATCATGTTGCTACAGTAGACATTGAGTCCTGTTTTCCCTGACTGGAAAGTCATCCTTCATTGCTTTTTCAGTGAGTGTGTCTACCAAGTTAGAGCAGGTTTTCCAAGCCAGGAGTGTTTAGTGGCAGCATCGAGTTGTAAACCACGTCGGTCAAGCACTGATTAACTGAGCTGTGCATTGGTAGGTGATTCTCTGCATGGGATTTTTTTTCCTCTTGCAGGTGTTGTGAAAGGGGTGATGTGAGAGGCTCCATCTCCATGAGAGCTTGGCTGCTGGCGAGCACAAACCTCCATCGTGTGCCTCTGCCAGGCTGCTCTGTGGAAATGCCATTTGCTGTAGGAATAGGGCAGCAGTAGGAGCACTGGGCAAAGCTGCTGAAAAGGCAAGAATAACCTGCTGCACTAAATGACAAATCCCCTGGGGACACAGCTCTATAGTTAGCATCTTCAAATGGCATTCCTTTATTATGGCATCATTGTGCATGTTCCTCTGGAGAGGAAGCAAACAATCTTTAAAACAATCTGCTGGCAACTCAGGCTTGGAGTATTTGAGTTTTTCCAGGGCTCTTTTGCTGTGTCACTTCTTCTTTTTATGTTCCAACTCAAAGGTGGTTTTTCTTTCACCGTCAAAGTATGTTGAAGTGCCAGTAATAGTGTCTGCTCCAAGGACAAGGTGTAGAAAGCAGCAACCCAGCGCAAATGAGAGATACTGCAGAACAGTTTTGGTTTGGTGCAGTCTGCTGCCTTATCTGTGTGTGATGCAAGGACGGGGCAGTTTTCATAAGGCTTGGAGGCTGCATGGTGGTATGTTTTTTGTCCTTTATGAAATCTGCCATGTTATTTTGATTAGAACGCTAACGTAACTCCTGGCAGCGTCAAATCTTGTTGCTAGCAGCGATTTCCCTCCAAAGCTTGATGCGGTGCTAACAAGCAGAAAGATCTCATGCGTCCTGTTTGCATGGAGCTCAGAAGACAGCGTGTTCCCTGGGAGGTGCCAAGGTAGCACTGCAGTCGTATATAAGGTGAAAAAAGTGGTGTGTGTGCAGACAAGCTGTTGTGGGGGGTGTTGCTTGGTATTCTAATGGTGTTCAGAAACTCCAGCAGCAATAATGATGTGATGATGCTAAGTTGTTTTGTATCTTTTATATATATATGTGTGTGTGTGTGTGTGTGTGTGTGTGCGCACGCGTGTGTTCTCTCCCTTGGGAAAGGGTCCTCGTCCTGACCATCTGTGCTTCAATTTCTGCTGTACTGGAATGTGATGATCTTATGTGTCTCTTGTTTGTTCAGTTTCTAGGTGGCAGAGACACGGTGAAGCTGTGTGTGGGGCAAGGAAAGCTGATGGAGGAGCCTTGTGCATGACCCAGGATGGACTGGCTGTAACGGCGTGCCTTAGCTGGAGAGATAGTTATGATGAAGAGTTCCTGCAGAGCTGGCCTCCACAGGGAACCACTGAATTCCACATCTTCCACCTTCCATCAAGTCAAACGGTATGAGCAAATGAGCTGTTCTGTCTATAGTTATTTAGCACTGATATAGCCTTTTCCTTACTTTCATATTGTCTTGCATTTCACTTACATGTTTAGTCTAAGTTCTTACTTTCGGATTGTGTTTAAGTGAAATGTTGTAGTGGCTTAAAGGCAGAAATGTGTTTGATGTTTTTATTTTGTAATGACAACTACAGATTCACTACAGCTGGGACCATACTTGGAGGAATCTTTGGGGTTTTAACAACAGTTGTAAATTTGGGAACATAGCTTCAGAGTAAAACTAAATTGGAGAACGGTTTGTCGTAGTGGTTTTACAACATGCAGTCAGCTTAAAGCAAGTGGAAATGCTGGCAATCATTGTGGTTTGTCTTACTATGGTATAAGTAATTAGATTAGTTTAAGCTCAGGTTTTGTATTGCTCGCTCTCCTGTGTCTCTTCTTAAGAAATGCACGATTGATTTCAAACACGTGTGCTTGTGTGACAATTAAGTGAACGCCTCTCACAGTGTCTCTTTATGGGAACACCGTACTGAACAACTTGTCCTTATGCAAATGCAAGAACACGCCAGTTTGTTTGAGTTCAAGCTACTTGAAAATATATGGACTTTTTTTTTTCCTCTTCTTTTTCTGCAACCAAGACTCTTAAACTTCCTCAGTGTGGAGAAAGAGTGCCAGCTTTCTGGTTTCCAAAAACTGTGTGGGTTTAAAACAGACTTTAACCTTTGTTCTTTGTGGTTGTGTAGACAGCATGTACTTGCTCTGTTAGTCTCATGGTAATTTAGTGCTGGAAGAGGCTTCCTGGATCAGCCAGCTCCTTGCTTTCCCAAGCAGTATCTCATAATTCCTTCTGTAAACTTAGTCCAGCCTCATAAGCAATTACATCTTCTCTTCTGTAGATTAAGCCGTTAACTGAAGATGACAGATCTAGCTGTGCAGTTGGAGAATCTAAAGAAGGTTCCTAATTGAATGTTCTTACAACCTTGTATACTTGTTCAAACTTGTGTTCCTTCTTTTCTTTTATGTAAGGACCACTTCTTATTTTCAGTGGTTTGCCTCTTTTGCTGTATTCTGTAATATGTGGTTGGATACCCCTACATGTGGTTTTGCTGTGCTAAATGACTCAAGCGTTATCTAGTAGCTTCTTGAATAACAACTGTCATCTCATTCTCAGTGTAGATACATCTCTTCTGAATCTGCCAAAGTGTATGCTGCACTCCAGAGCAGATCTGGCAGGACAGTTTTCACTGCTGTCTTGAATAAATAACACAATCACCTCTACTTACCTGTTTCATGGGTGTGTCTGTGGTGGCCAGTGCACTGTTCTTAGTTACCACCAAAACTTCTTGGTGTTCAGCTTGCTGGCACATCACCATCTGAGTTTCAACACTTTCCTCAATTTCTGTTACTTGGTGCTTTGTGCCTCTGTTGTTCTGGAAATGCCATAATTTCTGTGGGTGCACCTGTTGTGAGGTCATTCCTAACAAAATCAGATGTTCCCAAGACTGATCCTTGAGGCATGACTTTGGTTTTCAGACTGATATTGTCTTGTTCAGCCAGGGATGAATAAGTTGAATAAGTCATCCAGGGCTGGCTGCTGCTAAGCCAGTTGCTTTGTTTTCCCGTTCCTCTGCCAGTCTGTCATAACCAGTAAATCTCTTTGTGCCTTCTGAAGTCCATGCAAGTAAGATGTGTAGTACATTTGCCTAAAAAGATCACTGTTTTGTGAACCTTTATGTTAGTCTGGCATACTGAACTAGTTTTTCTGTGTTGTTTTAATAACCTTTGCTTGCAAAACACCTTTATATTGCAGTCAAACTACCAGGCCTGGAGAGGCTGTGATTTATCTCCATTCTGTTTATTCCCTGCAGTGCCACATGTTTTATTAACTCCCATTGTTGCCTTTCGAGATGTTTATAAGTCTTGCTGCTTGGCCTGCAGTTTATAAGGGCTATCTATTTTTTATTCTAAAACTGAGGTGAGCCAATCCTTGCAGTTTTCATTAAGCTTTTTGTTCTTGCTCAAATTAACCCCTGGGCTTCTGCCCTCACGATCACCCTTTCCACTCTTCTTTAGAAATAATGCAAATTCAAATTTGATATTTTGTGTTGTACCAAGGCTGCGCTTAATCTCTGCCCTGACCTTGCTTGCAGCCCTGTTTCTCTTTGTGTCTTTTCTCACAAACTGAAGAGCCTTTCTATTTCCTTGTTTTTAAATATCTTTGCAGTGACTTAACACTGCACCAGTTTTTGTGTTTATTCCTAGACTTTCTGATCTCTAAGGTACACGTTTCCAAGTGATGCAACTTGGTGACTTGAACCCTGTGTCTGCTTCTTGTATCCTTCCTGAAGAAGGAACATGTTCAGTTGGTTTCTTCTGTTCCTGTCTGGGATGTGTTCTTAATAATGAAAACACCTTTTGACTCTTGGAGAGTGCCTGCTGAGTTGTGCTGTCTTGCAGTGAAATCCTTTGCACCATAGTGCAGCTGACTTCATGAGCCAGTTCCTTTCGGTCTTGGGTTTCAAAAAAACCTGATTGATGCCTTCAGATCTGCTTTTGCCTATTCTTTTGGAACTGAGTCTCTTAATGATAGTGTGGTCCAAGGTTAATTTCTACCACCTTTCATGTGTCCTCATTATGTATGCACAAAATTGAACATGAAATAGCATCACTTTGTGTTCATTAACTGAAGAAATTTTTTTTTGCTATGACATTAAGAAAGGTCTTGGTCATCTTGCAGTTAATGAATTAGAAAACATATCAAGAAAGAGAAAACATTTCTAGAATGAAACATGTCACTTATTTGTACTGTTCTGGCCAAGTTTCAGCAGAAGCTTTATAAAATCACCACTTTTTTTTTTCTTACTGTACTTCTGCGATTTCTTCTCATCTTAGTCTTTTCCACCACAAGCATGTATGCTGTCCCATTATCTTTGAGCTACATGTTTTTGGAGCACCTTAAAACCTTGAATACAAAATCTTCCAGTTTATTTTCTTTCCTTCTGCTTTGTCATGCCTGTGTTATCTGTAGCATGGTTGGGAAGCGGGGAGCAGCATGGGTTTGAGCTTCCTCAGGCTTAACAGCAAATTACTTCTATGTTGCTCGCTTCATGGTAAGTGGTTTTATACAAAAGACTGGCAAAGCAATGGCACTTCTTCCTGTGCTAAATTTAGAAATAGCTGTGGTTACTGTGCTTTATTGCTGAAGGGTGTGTGTGTGAGTGTGTTTGCTTTAAAATGTGTTCAGAACTTATGGGTGAGAGCCCTGAAACTGGGATGGTCTGTGCGTTGGGCTTGAATGTGCAATCTGTTACCGGAAATCTCTGCCTGGGTGAAGATGATGGATTTTATGCTTGAAGGATTTTATAGCCACTCCTGTGTACAGTTATATTTGGGTGTTGCTGCTCCAAAAGTCATGTTATTCTACCACCTGATGTGGGTGAACAAGTCATGGGTGATCCAACGTTAAGAGTTAGGCACCTACTTTGTATTTAGCTCCTTGGCTCTTTTGGGCCAGCTCTGTCCCATGTGTTCAGCATTCTCCCGCTGGCCACTCAAGCAGAGCGTGCTGCTTTAGTGGTTAGATGCCTTCTGTTTGCTGTCAAAGTCTGCAATAATTCTCCCTTGCTCTCCAGTTGATGCAAGAGGCAGTTTCACATGTGTGGAGAGGTGGGTCAGGACTTTAATATGAAACCACTGCTGCAGGGGAGTAGGTTTTCTAGAAATCAGATGCCTCTACATCTGCTGAAGTCAAAGCTGCCCCTGGTCTGGAGCATCGTGCTTCCCAACCCGGAGCCTTTCTCTGAGCTTGGACACTTGCCATGCACCAGAAAAAGCTGCAGTGAGTAGCAGACAGTCTTCCATCCCAGCTGCTTGTCTGGGACTTTCCCGCTGCAGCAGAATCCACGGAATGCCTTTGAAGCAGCTCTTTGTCTGCTTTGCCTTGCCCTGGCGCAGTGCAAAGGGGATGAAAATGGTACTGGAGAAAGAGTCCAAAGGACCCACTGAGCCCTTCCAGAAATAACAAGTGGTTGACCATAGTTTAACTTGCATTCAGTACTTAGTGCTTCATAATTGTCAGTGTCCTTTACAGAGGAATTAAGCTCTACAGACAGCAAAATGGGATGCCGAGGAAGCGAAATGCCTTGCCAGAGGTTATGCTTGGTGTAGGTTTTTATTGTTGTTGGGGGGTGGTTTTTTGTTTGTTTTTCTTTTTTGGTTTGTTTTTTTTTTTGCCATGTGTTAGTACATCCTAAGGGTCTTTTGAGAATTGTAGCTGCCACTGCGTGTGCCATCGGCAGTGCTAGAACTCTTGTTGACTGGAGTTAGTGTTTACAAAAAGAAGCCCACAGGAAACTTTGGGCTTTTGATTGAAATTTTCCTCCTAATAAAACCTTCCAGTGCTTTGCCCAGAGAACTTGCCATGTGAATATGCTGTTTGAGCAGATTACGCTTTGTTGTTGTTCTTGCTGGCCAGGGGAAGTCTTGTGGGCTTCTCAGGGCATTGTGAGAGTCCCTGACCCAGGTACAGTGAGGCAGTAAGTGAGTGCATCTAGGCTCTCTGTGGACCTTAGGAGGAGTTGTGAAAGTTAAGGCTCTTTCTACCAGTTTTTCTTCCAACTTTGGAGCTTCCACTAAAGTAAATACATTATTTCTTTTTTCAGGCTGCTGTGGTTTAGAAGATACATAAACACAAAAGGATGCAAAAAGATTCTGGACAGCTTGAATGGTAGCTTATGGGCCTTGCCTTCAGTAGGGAGAAGAGGGGTGTGTGCATGTCTGTGCATGTATAAAGATATATGTTTTTATATCAATCCTCTGTTGTAACTAACTTGATAAAACTGCAGTGGAAACAAGCTGTACTTACAACTTATAAAGCAGTAGTGTCATTCCAGAATTTTAAGTATCCTGTTTTTTTAAGACACAGCTGATTAGAAACAGAAAAACTGACTCCTTTATTTCATCAACTTAAGGATGGAATAACAGTATAAAGGCAGCACTGCTAGTTGTTTCAGTGCTGATCATTCCTGGCAGAATTATCTCTTATCAGGAACGCAAAACCACACGTTTGGGACTGAAAACCTCTTATGCTTACTCCATGGACTTCTGAAGAGTTGTTGTTTCTAAAGATAAAATTAGAATGCTTGATAACTTAAAGGGTGGAGGAAAGCAAACAGAATTATTCTGCAATTAAGTATCATGGGCAATTGTCAGTGACTTCACCTTTCAACAGCTATTTTTGGTGGGTTTAAATATTTAAAAGCTTACCTGCACCTACCACAATTCTCTGCTTGCCAGCACTGAAATGTTGCAGAAATGAGGTAGTCTGTGGGTGGGGACAAGGCTCTGCTTCATCTTCAAAGCAATTTCTACTGAGAAGCCTTGTTCTAATTCTAGGAGCTAGAAATGAAATGTGTTGCTGACGTGCAGGGAAGAAGCTATGTTTGCTGAAGAGTTTGTTGATCTTAATGTTCACAGCAAAGTGTGTGCGGGATGGGGGCTTGTTTTGTACTCTCAGGTAAGGTCCATTGCTAACATCCCTTTCAAAATGGAAGTTCTGTTCCCCACTGCTGAGAACTGGGAGCCAGGTGATGCTGTGATTCAGCTGGTCAGGTGGGGATAGCAGGACTCTTTGTAGCTGTCTAAAATTATTAAATGATGGTTTAAATCTGGGTCCATTAAGACAGTGCAATGAACTGCATGTTGAATTCAAGTGAGGCAATTATTCTGGCAGTAAAACTTCTGACTAAGGCATAATTTTCTTGTGTAAATTATAACTTTTCAACCTTACGTGGTATTGTTGGCTGAGCCAGGGACTAACTGAAACACAGGAGGAAATATAACCTTAGACAAGAAATCTGTAATAGGTGAGGCATAGCTCTACCTTTTGTCTTTCTCCATAGAGCAGAAATAGCTGGGAGCAGCTGAACCAACTTTGCTGGCTAAACATGTCCTCTGAGTGTGTTGGGGTAACCAGTTTGGTCCTGTTTTCATTCATATAATACCTGGTCTCACCTTCATGTGCAGTTTCTCTTAATGAAAGGTGTTGAACTGATTGTCCTGCTGGATTCCTGAAAACTGCTTGAAGAAAGCCTTTTAAAAACATGCTCAGCTCATCTTTCAGACATCCTGGCATGAAAACTCATGAATGAAATTTGATCTTCTGCTCCGAGCTCATGAGATTTCAACATGCAAAGTCGTGTATTTAACTGTGTTCACCTCTTCTCCCCAGGGTATGGTGGCGAGCAGCCATTGGAGCTTTTCTCTCTCTAGTCTGGAAAGCACAGCTCCAGAATACCCTTCTGGGTGGGGAGAGGAGGGCTGCAGGCACTGTTCTCTGCAGCAGCTTGCTGCAGCGGTTCACCTGCTGCTCTTTTGGGCTGGGCTCTGGTGCAGAACCATTGGTGGCCTGACTCTGCTTAGCTATAAAGTGCAATTGAGATGAGGCAGAGCACATGGAAAATGAGCCTTGATTTCCCATTATTTTGTCATATATTTCAGCACCCTGAAGTTCTGTTTTTATCAGATTTTTTTTTTTTTTTTTTTTTTTTTTTTTTTTTTTTTAGTTTTTACCACCCCACTGAAAAAACAAACCAAACAGCTC
>JBCJKH010016367.1:0-13191 GCA_039877255.1 Loriculus beryllinus
GGAATGATAGCATCATAGAATGGTTTGGGTTGGAAGGGATCTTAAAGCTCATCTGGTTCCAACCTCCCTGTCATGGGCAGGGACACTTTCCACTAGACAAGGTGGCTCAAAGCCCTGTCCAACCTGGCCTTGAACACTGCCAGGGATGGGGCAGCCACAGCTTTTCCGGGCAACGTTTCAATGTCTTGCCACTCTCAGAGTGAAGAATTCTTTACTAACATCTAATCTAAATCTACCTTATTTCAGTTTAAAGCCATTACCCCTTGTCCTATCCTTACATGTCCTTGTAAAATGAAATAATTGATTTTTCAGTTCTGTACTCAAAGAATTAGATTTACACCTACTAATACAAGACAAACCATACTGCATACTGAATGAATTTTCAGAGATGGAATAATCCAGAGAAAATCAGCCACACTAATAAATCAGTGTTAAGAGGTTTAAGAGCCAGACTTACAACACTTCATATATGCTGCAGTCATGGATGTTTGCTGTAGCAAAGTATTGCTTACATGTGTAAGTAGGAGTTAAGCTCACCAGCTTTTGGGAAACCACAAAATTTTAGTAATAGTACCAAGATGGCAGTACACCCCATTTGCACTGATAAAGACTGATGGAGGTGTCTGTAAAAACTTTCATGGGTGACACATCCATCAAGTTAAAAGTGTGGAAGCCAAAACTTACAAATTTGACTGTCTGAACTAAAGACCTGGAGTTCAGTCTCCTGTTTCAAGTAAGAAACAAGTAACTATTTCTGTAATTTCTGGTCAGAATAATTACAAAGTATGTGTGGCACATAAAATAGCTGGCTATCATTTGTATCTTCATGGAAGACAATCTTCTTTCCCTTCTGTCTGCAAAGACAGTACTGCACAATCTATAGAACTTTACCCCACCTGTATTTGCTGAAACATCCTCAACTTTACTAGAGGTTCCTTGTTTTTTTTAGAAGAAGTGTCAGTTCAACAAAGAGGATTTTAGCAACTTCTGGAATGAAATATTATTAAAAAGTTTAATTTGCTCTAATAAGAAAAGAAACTGAATGAAATAAGCAGATTTTAGTTACAGACCAAATGGCAGCTCTTTTTGTAGTAAAATAATAGCATATATACACTTCAGCACATGAGATTGAAGTAGGTTCAGACCTCAGAAAACTTTTAGACACGTTGTCAGCAATATTTTTTTAGATAATTTTTAGATCAGCATGCAGTTACCATGCATTTTAATGATATGGTATATTTAAATTACGCTATTGAACCTGCACACACACATTTCAGAAGAAGACATAAATGTAACAAAAGATCACTGTTCTCACCTTAAAGTGATATCACTACATTGAAAGAAAGACTCAAGGAATAAAGTAAAAAAAAAAAAAACAAACCCAAACTATTATATTTTGCTGGAAACACTGTAAAAAATGTCAAGGTCTTGTATGTATAATGTATCACTTATAGTTGCATTGTTCTAAGGACAATGACTTCAAATCAATTGAACTGCCTGCATTCATAAAGAAAAGTTTAACTTATTTAGCTTAACTGATGGTGACCTATTTTAGTATTCTAAAATATCGTATTCTCTTCCCTTGTTATTTCCCTTATCATAATTATTATTGGTGGTAGCAGTAGTGATTTGTGTTACACCTTAGTTACTGGACTGTTCTTATCTCAACCTGTGGGAGTTACATTCTTTCGATTCTCCTCCTTATCCCTCCAGTTTAAACCACAACAGTCTCCCATGTTCCTGATTGCTTGTTCAAACTTTTTTTTTTTTTTAAATATTTGGTTTTCATTTTTAGAAGGGTGAATATGAGTAATGAATTTGCCTGTCTTGCACCTGTTTGTTTCTGAACTTGCAAAAATCTTGTATGCAGCAGCTCCTCAAAATTAGTATTTTATCAGTATTCATTAAGGGGGCTTAAATGTGACTAATGTAATCTATCTGTAGAGTATGTCACATCAAGTTCTGCTCTTAGCTCCATTAGTGTGAATCTTGAGGAGCTATATATGCCAAAAGAATTAAAACAATTTAGACTCAAGGAAAATCTGAGGAGATTAAAATAAAAACAGGCAGCAAAACTGTTCTTCTAGTAGAGCAAGAGCTAAAACTGAACTTCTCAGAGAGAAGAAACTTTTGCTCTCTCCTCACTTAAGCCTTCAGGAAAAAGTTTTGGCGTAACACGAAATCAAAACGCTCAAAGACTTTGTCTTTCGTTAAATGTTTCCTCTCGTTTGCCTTTGACCAAAACTGCTGCTTGATCTGTATAATGTTTTTATTGTTGGTAGGTTCTGTTTTCCTTTTTTTCGAAGTGTGATAGTTAAAAAAAAAACAAAAAAAAAAAAAAAAAAAAAAAGAGTCTACCTTGACAATTTAGTGGATGGAAAAAATACAAACATTTCTTTAAGAAAACTACTGAATGGAATTGTATCCTTAAACTTCTGGTGAGAAAAGAATCAAAAATTGATGTAAAATACTATGTTTTAGCCTTGCTACTGATGATGACTTGTCCGCAAGACATTCAGTCTCATTGAATGTTTGCTGAGGATACAAGACATTAGGTATAGCTTTTAAACAAAAACATTTATGAATACAATAGACCACTGAGTCAATTTCAACAGCTCACAATTTATCATTCATGCTTACTCTGTGACTGATAATTAATACAGAAACAACAGAGATCCCACATCAATATGATTACATCTTCATTATGAACCTTGATGTAAACTTGGTTAGAAGCTCATCTGAACATTAATATAAGCACGTTTGCCATTTATTTATAAAGGATGACATTAAAATAAAACAAATGCTTTGTTATCATTGCACAGCTTTAGTCATCATCCTATCTACAATCATTCCATCTGTATACCAAGAAGTTTGTAATATACCTCTTAAAACTGCAAAGCATATTTTGGAAATTAACATGTATAACAGTTTTAATAAAAGACAACTAATTAGATAACTAATTTAATCTAGTCTTCCTACTCAGCATGTTTGGTTTAGGGATGTGAAAGACCAGGATACCAACATTGGGTCCATTTTCGGAGTCTGTTTTTTAATGAATCATTAACTGGGTTTGGTAATATATAAATGAATCACAGAAAATACTGTGATGCCCCATGCAAATGTCATGATTTTCATTGGGTTTCCCATTGTCATTATACTTGTATTCAGAACATTCCTCATATTTTAACACCATTATATTGAAATCTCTTCCTACCACTCTTCCCTATCCCCAGCAATAAGTAAGCATAATGCTTTTCAAACCACTTGAGAAACAAACAAAAAACTAGATCAATAAAAAAATTGAATGATGAGGAGTAAGGGGAAGATGAACATTGTTCATATTTATGCATGCCAAAATATTCATTGAGGGATGATCTTTTTTCCAGAGCAATAAAATCCCCCCAGGAGACTTTTGATCATGATGCTGCAGGACATTATTTCTTTATTAATACCCCTAAATTCGGTCCCTATCAGATTCATACTATAACTTCATTTAATTGTTCGTCCCTCTGAAGATAAAGAGGCACATCATAATCTCTCCTCAAAACATGCTTGAGAAGCAGGTAAATCCTCATGCAAAAGATGATAACATATTGTTTCTATGAGGTTCCTGCTGTACTTTTTTATTTTGTAATCCCAGCATTGTAAGTGATTATAACATATTAATCACAGAGAAAACAATGGTAAATTATCACGTATTTCTGGCCAAAAGTGAGTATGTATATTTTCTGTGAGGATGAAAGTGAACATTATTTCAAACATTTACAAAATACTGCCATAAATTAACTAAAAATAAATAATAATTATCCTTTGTTATATAGTCATACATCCCAAGAATATTCACTAGTGTTAACTGATGGTAACTTGAGGCCACAGTTTAGTTTAATCAGATTTTTTCTTAACATGAATGTAAATGTGACAAGCCTTTAAGAATCAGCTCTGTTCCCAACTTGATTCAACTTTACATAACTCCAAATGTGTAACTAAATGTAGAATTCATCCAGCATGAGTTATATGTACCTAAGAATTGGCATGCTAATATGCCTTTGTGTGTAAAAGAAAATAATGTATCAAAAGGTTAGCGAGACTTAATATCCACCAGAGTGCAAAACTGATGTTTTGGACTGCTGTATAGATGGATTCCTTTGTCTCTTACACAGCAGAGTAAGTGAGACAACTTTGCTGACATGCAGGCCAACAAGCCCAGTTTAGCAAACATAAACCTCCTCCCTTTGCAGCTGAAGTTTTGTTTTGTTGTTTGTTTGGTTTTTTTTTCGACTCACTAGCTAATACTCTAAACAAAGAGATGTTTTTTTCTAAACAAAGAGATGGCCTTTGCTTTTCTTTAGGTTTTCTTTAGGAACTACAAACTATTTTCCTTTTAGTGAAACATACTGACTCTTACAAAGCTGCCACTAATATGTCTTTAAAAAACTACTACTGACAGGTAGAGTACTCTCCCCTTAAGGATCAATTGCTGAAGCTGTATAAAGACCCCAGTCTCCCCACCCTGCAGATTGAATCCTAAACACACTTCTGAGCATGGCTCTCTCACAAGGTGTTTACTGATAGTGCACTGCATGTTCTAAGGCGCTTTAAATTCCTAAACTGAGGGATGCGCAATCAACTCACCTTCCCTCAGGGCAGCCCTAAAATCTGCTTTGCTGTATTGCTTTTCAATGCAATAATGCATGTGCCAGTGAAATAAAATGATTTTTCCAATCCTGCCAGCATTTTGGGTAGTCTCTTCCCTAATCTCTAAATGATAGAAAAATCATTCATGCCACCTACTTTACCACAAAAGAATAATGAAAGATGACACATTGAGTTAGGGCTGGTAAATGGAAAATGACAGAGGATTTTCCCCACACACATACTAAAAAGCATTTTAGAGAAGTATTAGAAACATATTTCAATGAAGTAAATGTTGAGTATCTAGTGACAGTACTATTTTGTTACTATTTTATAATTGCTTACTTTTTAAACAAAGTAACTTTTTCTAAAATCATAAGATAATCTTCATTCCATTTTACTTGGAAGGTGTCCAGCAAGCACTTAAAATCTTAGAATCATAGAATTGTTTAGGTTGGAAAAGGCATTTAAGATCGAGTCCAACCACTAACTTAGCACTGCCAAGTCCACCACTAAATCATGCACCTGAGTGCTACATCTACATCCTTATGTTCCACATATTTTACATACCTCCACTTCCCTGGGCAGGCTGTTCCAGTTCTTGACAACTCTTTCAGAGAACAATTTCTTTCCTCAATCCGGTGTAAACCTCCCATGGCAAAGCTTGAGGTCATTTCCTCTTGTCCTATCACTTGCTTCTCAGGAGAAGAGACCAACACCCACCTCACTACAATCTCCTTTCAGGTACTTGTGGAGACCGACAAGGTCTCCCCTGAGCCTTCTCTTCTCCAGACTGAACAACCCCAGTTCCCTCAACCGTTCATCATCAGACTTATGCTCCAGGCCCTTCACCAGCTTCGCTGCCCTTCTCTAGACCTGCTCCAGCAACAAAATATCTTTCCTGTAGTGAAGGGCCCAAAACTGAACACAGTATTCCAGGTATAGCCTCACCAGTGTCAAGTACAGGGGTACAAACACTTCCCCTGCTGTTTTAATCCCAGATGCATTTTCTTACTTATGCACTAATACTTATTATTATTTTCCCATCACATTTGTTAAATTTGGCATAGTGTAGAGTTGTTTGGAAGTGCCTTTTAATAGCTTTGTTTCACAGTTTCTCTGTGTTCAGTCTGACAATAAGATACTGCTGGCCTTACAAAATCCAGAATTGCAAAGGGCATGCAAAATTATTCCAATTTTACTGCATGCTAAAATGACCACATCTGGTCTTTTCTCACAGAAAACTATCAAATGAATAGGCTAACAGAGTGTGCTAATTTTTTTTTCAATGAGGATAAGGAAATTTACGCTAGAGATTTTCCAGTAAGAGAAGACATACCATGAATTCTTGTAGATTTTGAATAGGTTTCTCCACTTCCACCTTCATAAAATTATGGCCCTTTCTTCAGGTAGCCATGAAACATTTTCTTTACAAAACACCTGCCCAAAGGCAGACAGCAGTTAGGCAGGCGTCTAACCTGCTGCCATGAAATACAGAGGATGTTAAAAATAAAAAAAAAAAGCAAAGAGAAAAGAAACATTTTTATTCCCAATCTGAAGCTGCAACACTATTTGAATATCCCAGTCACCCTGCTCCATGTGTTTTAATGTTTTTCCAGTTCTATTTTACCCTGCTTGAAACAGAAAAGTCAAGAGCAGTTCAGTACTGGTTACTTACTCAATTGTGTTCCTGTCCACTTTTCCTGTCATATTAATGCCATAGAACTGCTGCATGGCAGCTATAGCTGATTGCATGGTTTCTGCAGAGCGCAACACCGACATTCGGGGGTCAGTTGGTGGAAGGTAGCCATACTTTTGTAACCATACCTGCAATGACAAGTTCAGTGGCTATTAAATAGAAATTAGAGGTAAATAAAAATGCTCCCTAGTAATTTTGTACCACGTATAATGAAGCTTCTAATTCACCAAGCATAAATCCTATTAGTCTGGGGATTTGGATTTTTTTTGAAAGAATAAATTCTTTGAGGCTTTTATCTAACCTCCTTTAGTAAAGATACTGCTGTTTTAAGACTTACAATGTTTTCTAACCAGAAGCCAGCTCTCTTTATTATCTGAAACTGCCTGCTTCAATTATTTATTTAGTGTACTTATTTATTTGAAGTTACAACTAAAGCACCTAACCACGGCTCTAGGCACTTCAAGAAAATTTTAAGCAGACAAAATATAAAATCTACAATATATGCCACATCCAATTGACTGTCTACAGGGTACATGACAATATTCACGAACTACAACAATAAATCCACAATAGTTCTCACACAGTTACACTATATTGTTATCATCTCTCAAAGAATATGAAAGAGGAGCGAGGAGACATTCAGCTTTCTGAGAAGACTATCAAAATTACATATTTATAGGCAAAGCAGGTGGCCAAGAGATAGTGAAGTAGCAGTCTATTCCCACTTACAGGGAACTCCCTGATAAGAGGATCTTCCTTTTTAAATCAAGATCGATTCAATGCCAACTGTTTATGCTCTTAATTGTGTAGAAATGAGAGGGAGAAGGTATATCCAAATAACTGAGAGTTTTATGGATTAAAGACAGTATCATTAAGAATACCTGGAAAAATCCTCTGAAACACATTGTCCTCTTGATGCAATGTTTCTAAACGAGTAGCTGTGGTTATCTTAATGTATCTAAACAGTCTCAAAATTTAGCCTATACAAAACACAGTGTAAGACTTCTAAGACAATGAGTGCACTGATACATCTTTAAAAATGTTTTCACTTTTTATCTAAGGACTGGAACTACTCACTAGAATTAAAGGTACATATATTGCCAATCGCCAAGACAAAGCTGCAGCTTCCCCAGTAACAAAGTACTTGTGACCCAAAAAATGTTTGCTTTATAAAAAAAGAATAAATAGATAAAAAAAAAAAAAATAGTTTCAGCCACTTCTTTCAAACGTATCAGTCCCAGTTCATGTATTCTGAATGAATGATTCTGAATCATTACATTAATGAATGCTACCCACCCACTCTCCCCTTATAGTGTGCTGTGGGCTCTGTCTGCCTCATACAACACTTCTGAGTTTTTTATATTTTTATACACACTGTCTATACACAGGCTAACACCAAACTGTGTAGTCTGCAATTCTTAGCCTTAAGTTTATCTTGCAGGGTCTACTGATTCAATTCCATAGGAGGTTAACCATGTTGGTGGTGTACTCCTCTTTTACAGACCCCATGAAGAACCTCAAGATGGGTGAACTCATTGCTATGGCTCACTTTTTACTAATACTGAATGTGTATTATAGGTGAACACTGGCTCAGTGTAAATGAAAAAGTCTCACTGGCATTAAAGATGGGGGAAATCTTAAGAGTATGAGCTCAGGTATCTCTAATTTAAAAAGGTTTATCCTTCCATAATGCAGTTCAGACACAATCTCATCGATGTTTGTAAGCTCCACACAAACAGGATTAAGATCCAGCCCAACCTCTTCCACCTTCACACTATCTCTATATACAAGAGCAGTTCAGAATAAGAACAAAATTTTGCTTAATAGGTAGGAAGATGGCATTTCCAGTATAAATTAATTGCTACACTCATACCTACATCCAACTTTACATACTCCTGACTTCCTGCATTTTTCAGCTTCACGAGCAAACTTATGAACACTACATTTTTCCTAGATTTGGGTGATCACATAAATGATTTAGTTTATGTGTCGCTTTGTGTAGGAAGTCTGAGTTTTTCCTTCCACTATTGGAAGATAGCTTTGAAAGGCCAGACTGAGCTAGAAGGTTGGCAGGAGCAATGCAGTATGTGGAAATAAGAGCATGGAATGAAGAAATCATTTTGACACAGAAGGGGTTGATTTCAATGTAGCATGTAGAGTCCATTTGAATTAATATTAAAAATGCCTGTACTTAAGAATGGTGTTATTTCGAGATCCATCTTCTTATGTCAGTGATATTAAAACAAGTCATCAGTCAGGGAAGAAAAATTTTTCTGAGCAGCATGCCATTGCTGTCTCAAATGATGACACTATCTTGCCACCTTCTCAGAATGAATTTGGCATGCAAATGCAGAGCAAGTTTTTTCGTGAAGCTCTCTTCATGAAAGGGGCACATGAAATTGCTTGGTAGGCTTGTGAGGCCATATATCATCACTGAAAACCGTCGTTACTGTGGCATAACTGAAGGAGACAGAGGTATAGAGTTACAATCAACAAAATTTACCAGGAGCTGAACCTTCAGATACCTGAATTAGAAAAGCTAAGAGAGACAGAAAATATATCTTGAGGAGTACTGCTCACAGGAAAAGTGGAGTACAGAGCACAAACTGGAATCTAGCAGCATACCTCTGCAGACACAGACAAGGAAAAGAGAGGTGGCTCAGAAACATCAAGAGACAAGACTGCAGCCTTTTGCCTTCTAAGAAGACATAAATGCAAGTTAAATACAGCATGATTCTATGACTTGGTGGGACTAGATGATCTCCAGAGCTCCTTTCCAACCCTAATGATTCTGTGATTCTATGCCTGATAGTCCCTCCTCACTATTGAACAAAGGAAGGAGACCACCTAGGCCTTCCTTCAGCCTTCAAAATACAGAATCATAGAATCATAGAACAGCCAGGGTTGGAAAGGACCTCAAGATCATCAAGTTCCAACCCCCCTGCCATGGGCAGCGACACCTCACACTAGAAGACACAGTCAACATACCAGAAAGTCAGATGACTGTCCGAAAGCAAGATGATTGAGAACTAGCAGCATTTAGTAATGCTACTAGCGTTTTGCCTGGTGAGAAAGGATTACAGAAAAAGCTAAGAGAGAACAAATCTGGCTCCTGTGCATTCCTCAGATTCCTGTTATAAATGTGCATGCTGCTACAGAAAAAAAATGGTCTTAAAAAACTGTCTTAAAAAACAGTCTGATGACACCAAACTTACCAAGAACAAAGAAAACCCACATATCATCATTAAAGATTAAGCCAGAATATTATTGAGATAATCAGAGTTTCAGAGCACTGACTGATTTCTACGATAGAAATTATCAACAAATTATTAATGCTCCTGAATGACAGTACATAGTGTAAGATACAGTACAATTATGTTCTGTGAACCAGAAAGCTTAGTAAATCAGTCTAATAAAGCATGGATCAAAACAATTTTGTAATTGTTATTTGTGCAGCTGCATATCATTATTATTCATGTATTCCTGTTCCATTTTTTAAATTTTTATCATGCAAACAAAATTCCTATCTGTACTGAATAAAATGGTGAGATTTCATAATTTCAAAATATTTTGACTTCTGTTTTTAATACACTTGTACCAAAGGCACTCTAAGCGAAATTATTTAAAATGTCTGAGTAATTCAGGAGATTTATGTTTTTAAAAACATACATTTAAGAATCTAACTTACACTGATCACCATAGGATTTAGCAGTTCAAGTGCTGATGTCATTCTGAAGAGAGATTGAAGGCTTTTATTACGGTATGGAGAAATAAGCTGACTCCAGAATTAGCATCCATGTGACCACATCATTTCTCCACGTAGGCCAATGGCTAGTGGTGTGTTTTAATTATGGACCAATTACAGTTAATACTGACTTTTCAGTGACAAGTTGATAGCCAGATAGATAGAAAAGCTACATAGAAGTGTTTACACAGAGCATTACAGAGTCTTCCACTGGTTTTCCTACCTCATATTTCTAATGCCACCAGTTCCTCACTGGTGATGTTTTCTCTTCTTAACAGAAGATAGTGAACTGAATTTACAGACTGGATATATAGTTTAGGATACCTACGTAGTGAGAAAAATAATTCCAAAAAAAGCATGTAACAAGAACATATAGCACAGAAGAGTCTAACCTAGCCAACCAGAAATGTCTACAGAATTAGAATAAGATTTATGATAGATAATATAATAGCATAATGATTATGATTGGTTTACTGCCTATGTCTGTAATTCAAAATAACTAATCTTTAACAGCTACAAAAAGAGCCTGCATGCTCAGAATACATTCATCTGGAATGGCTTGAAGCTCACAAACAAATCCACTTCTTGGAAAACATATAGCAAGGTGGAAAAGATGTTAAACAGAAAGAATCATCTCCAGACCAAGAAATTATCTTTTTAGTCATTATAAACTTACCAGAGAGAAAAAGTCATAATATCAACTTGAAATTTCAGTTCTCCAATGACCTAAACTAGAAAGTGACCAACTTCTTTTCTTGCGAACTACTGTGACAACCCCTCCAAAAAGCAATGTACATGTGCTATTGGCACAGTCTTAGACACATTAAAGGCGTCAATCTTTACCATGGACTACAGAATTTGTAACAAGCACTAAGTGATACAGAAAACTGTGGGATGTCTAGCTGGCAGACTGCACTACAGTAAATACTTAAATGCAGTACTAGATGTAACAGAGTTGAGCTCACAGTGGGCCAAACAAGATAAATTAGGACCCACAGAGTTTAGTGTTGCTGCAGCTAGATAGCTCAAAATCAGTTGCAGTATCATTTCCACTGTTGTAGTATGTATATGCTTATTGCTTTTCCTGTGTGCTGGCTACAAAATGGATATGAAGCTGAACATTCATGTTATGTAAGTATCAGAAGGAGTGGAAGGCAAAGAGCAGTCAGGAGCATCAGGATAGAGCCATTTGAAAATCCCAGGCAGGTGGTGACATATCAGTAAGTGACAGATGTGGGATCTGCATGTAACACTGCTTGAGAGCCTTAGAAATACACTTGGAACAGGCATCAATTACTACCCAGCTCCAAAGGCAGGAGTTACACTGTTCATTCACCACTTCTGCTGAGTGTCTGTACCAGGATTGGGTTAGTGGTATAGCAACTCTGACACAAATCCTTGCCCTAGAAAGAAACTCTTTGTACCTTCATCTTTCCCTGTAACAGTACGCACATTTATAACTGACTGCAGAATGGGGACCTTATCCGTTAGTTGCTTAAGGAAAAGGAAATTTTCTTCACCAATAAAAATCCCTGCAGAAACCTGGCATGGACCCAGACCAGAGAAAACACTTCCACAAATAAAACTAACACTTCTAGTAGATGTAAACAATCAATCATAGAGCACATTTTTGGATACATTATCCTTTCATCTTACTAGAATTTCTATAACTTCTAAGAAAATACGAAATACTCTGCAGAGCTAAGGATCCAGTGTTGAATATTTGGGCTTGGTAAGCCATGCTTAAGGAAAAAAAAAAAAAAACAAAAAAACCACCAACAAAAACCAAAACCCACACCAAAAGAAAAAACATCCCATAAAACCACAAACAAACAAACAAACAAACCAACAAAAAATACCCAACAAACTTTCTAGGGCTTTGAAGATGATTTAAGTGATCAAAGAATTTCTGAAATTGTCTTAGGAGGAAAGGCTAAGACACCTAGGACTGTTCAGCCTAGAGTAGAAGCTCAAAGGTGTTCTTACCCATGTGTACAAACATCTGAAGGGAGGGAGTAGAGAAGATCACAGAATCACAGCATGATTTTGGTTGGAAGGGACCTCAAAGATCATCCCTATGGGCAGGGACAACTTTCATTAGACCAGGCTCATCCAGCACCATCCAAACTGGCTCTGTACATTTCTAGGGATGGAACATCTACAATTTCTCTGGGCAACCTCTGCCAGTGTCTCACTACTCTCACGGTAAAGAATTTCTTTGTAATATTTAATATAAATCTATGTTCTTTCACTTTAAAGCCATTCCCCCTTGTTCCATCACTAAATGTCCTTGTAAAAAGTCCCTCTGCAGATTGGTTGTAGGCTCCTTTTAGGTACTGGAAGCTGCTCTAAGGTCTCCCAGAAGCCTTCTCCAGGCTGAACAAGCTCAGCTCTCTCAGCCTGTCTTAGTAAGAGTGGTTCTCCACCCCCTTGATTGTGTTCATGGCCCCCCTCTGAACCTGTGCCAATAGGTCAGGCATAATACGCCCTTACTGAAGCCATGTTGGCTGTTGGAAATTGCTTCCTTATTTTCTATGTGCTTTAGCATAGTTTCCAGGAGGATCTACTCCATGATCTTGCAGGAACCGAGGTGAGACTGACCAGTCTGTAGTTCCCAGGGTCTTCCTTTCTTCGCTTTTTAAAAAAGGGATTATGTTTCCCCTTTTCCAGTCAGTGGGAACTTTTCCAGACTGCCCCAACTTCTGAAACAAAATAACAATGTCTTAGGCACTTCTTCTGCCAGTTCCACCAGGACCCACAGATGCACCTCATCCGGTCCCATGGAGTTGTGCATCTTCAGGTTCCTTTGATAATCTCAAACTTGATCTTCTTCTACAGCAGGGGGTTCTTCATTCTCTCAGTCCCCGCCTTTGCCTTCTGTGTCTTGGACAGCGTGGCTGGAGCACTTGTTGGGGAAGACTGAGGTAAAAAAGTCAGCTGTCTCCATATGCCAGGTAACCAGTCTTCCATTTCCATCCAGAGAAGGCCCATACTTTTTCTAGGATCCCTTTTATCACTGATGTACCTACAGAAGCTTTTCTTGTTGCCCTTGATGTCCCTGGCAAGACTGAATTCTGTCTGGGTTTTAGCTTTCCTAATCTGCCCCCTCTGTAAT
>JBCJKH010016369.1:0-46123 GCA_039877255.1 Loriculus beryllinus
TGAAGACCCCTACCCACAAGAGGAAGACTGCTGACTTCATCCTCAAGACCCCTGCCCATAATCATCGCAGAGCAGTGTGCAGATGCCAAGAGGAGGAGACTTATGATAATAAATTCTTGGAGCTAGTTATAATATTTCCCACCTGTACATGGGAATTATGAATATGTATGTAACTAATGTAATAGTGAAAGTATAGAAACCTGTAACAAATACTGACCACTCACGCCTCTGGCTACAGTCATGCACCCAGGTCTGTTTGCTTTTGCTTTATTGACTTTGTCCCTCAATAAAACCTTTTATCTCATTTAGAGGAGTGAATTAGTAATTCACACACAAGCTGTGCTTTGCTGAGGCTACATGTGAGCAGGAGCCAGGGCAAGGTAACACCCATCCAGCATCCCTGTTCCTTCACCAGGTTCTGGTTACATGCAGCCAGCAGCCAGCCCTTCATTGTGAAGGCCATGTTTGCTGTCTTGCTGGTTGAACCAAACCCCTCCTCCCTGCTTCTCCTGGTATCACAGTATCTTCCTTCTTGAGCTTCCTTTCATCCTCCTCCATTCTAATCCTCCATGTTTCCTAGAATACCTGTCATTGCTGAGCTGCGCTCCCCTGCCTCATGAGCTTGCTCAGCACCGTGTCCTTTTTTCTTTTCAAGCAGGTTTACATCTTGGGTGGAAATAAACCCATGTTACTGAGGGTCTTAACGTTTCAGGGATCACTCTTGTGAAGGCAGACAAGTAACAGTCACTTATATCCCCTGCTCTGTTTCCATGGTACCAGAGTTTTTTTCCCCTCCTACAGTTTTGGGAAGTTATATCCAGACCCAGTTCCTAGATACCATGGAGATACTAAGTCTTTTTTTCAGCTTTCAAGGCCTTATATGCTCATGGTTGAAACTTCCCAGTCTTCCCAGTGTTATCAGGCCATTTTCTGTCACAAAATTGGACTTATGGACCCAGAAAATATGTTCAAAGTTGTCTGCACTATTAATGTGGGTTAGCACTCTATATATGGCATTTAGAGTGTGGTTATGTCTTGTAATTTCTGCTTCCTAATGTGCTCTTTGTGCTTTATGTATTACAATTCCATGACATACGGTCTTTTTAAGTGGATATAGATTATGCTATCAAAAATACCACTGTGAGTTGATAGAAAAAAAGGCTAAGAGGAGTTTGATAGAAAAAAGGATTAATAATGATATTTAAAATCTCTCAGATTTTAGTCCAACAATGCTGTTGTGCAATTTCAGCATTGAACTTGGCAAACCTAACAGCCTGCTCTGATTTTCTATATGAATTTTCTCTACTTTCACAACACAGTACATATTTTGTTGCAGATTCATAGGAATGGGTGTTCACTAAACAGTCTTTGGTTCCTTTTTTGTATCTAGCTTTGATAACTGAGAATGATGAAAAGATGCAATAAAGGGCTAGGACTTTATGCTTGGAGAGGAGAAAAGTGCTGTTACGCATGGCCTGGGATGGGGTTGGAGCTTTATACATGCGGAACCAACAGTGGCTCATGGGGAGGATGGCAAAGGGTGTCTGGGAGAGAGGAGGAATGGAGAGACTGCAGCCAGTCCTTTGAATGGGCAGAGGGATTGCATGGTCTGGACTCCCATGATAGCAACATCAAGCACCAAGGAAAAGATACATGCCAAGCGTTCATCTCAGCATGACTCTTGGAGAAAAGCAAATATAACAGTGCTTGGCATTCTTCTTTGCAGTGCTGTCTTGCTGCTCTGATACACAGAAAGCTGGCTGGTACTGGGTGCCAGTGTGGGGTCTTTAAAGTCAGGGGGTTTTGTCGGGTTTTTGTCAGGTTTTTGTGCAGTGAGATACTCTTGGGTCTTTGGAGAACACATGTAGAAGTTTCGGGTATTATCAGTCTCTGTAACTTCAAATCCACACTGTCTCTGGAATTAGGTGTTAGCCTGTGCTGTCATCTCATACCACACATGGCATGCCAGTCAAGTGACGTGTAGGGAAAAGATGGGGCAAGTAGTAAGATGCCATCAGAAACTGTCCCTCCTCCCTTATGGGAACACAGGCAGGAAATTCTAGCTCTCTGCCTGCACAGGTAGAAGAAGAGGGATGGCTTGCTGAACTGAGGTTAGGCAGTGAGAGGAGAGCAATGAACAAGGCATGCTAGAAGCAGGTTGTAACAAGTAGTTTGAAAACTGGCTGCAGTTTCAATAGCTGGCTTGGCTGAATTGGACTAAACTGTCTCCAGAAAAGCTTTGCAGCTTAGATCTTCTCTGCCTTGCTTGATGTGGACAGGTAGCTTGACTGCTGAGATGTGCTTTTGTCTTTAATACAGTTTAAGCCTCTTTGAAATTCTTCAAAGAGTGTTTATCCAGCATTTCACAACATTTAGCTTGTGACTATTATCATATCCGTGTCTTCAGAAATGTGTACCAGAAATGTAGACAAGGATATCCTGCACTTCCACCTCTTATGAGAGAGTGAGAAGATCAGAACACTAAGGACAGGTGTGGGGCAAGGGAGGCCCAAAGTTCTCAAATACAGAATGCAGGTGTGTTAGCAAGATACTGACTGCATTATTTGTGGACTCAGAGGCATCTTTAGGATTTAATCTAAGACACCATCATGGCACAGACTGCACTGAATGGTTAAGGTAAGTGGCTTAAGAAGTTCTGCAGACTTGGAAGTGAGGAGGCAAGTGTGCCAGCAGATACAGTTATGATGTACTTTGCCCTTCAGTTTAATTATGCCTCATTCAACTCTTTGTTTGTTATATAAACACTGGGAATTAAATTCTGTGGGCACAGTGCACTTTGTATTGATGCATTTGAGTCTAGACCATTACAAAAGACTTATCTAGGCAGGCCTGTAGACAATAGCACAGCAGTGATAATTTTCATTTGCAAGCATGCATTAGAAAAGTAAAACTGTATGCTTGCTCTAGAGACAAACAATAGTAAATGCAATAGGAACGAGTTAACTGCATTTGAATGGATCAGGTAGTAAAGAGGAACCTCCAGCTTTTCAGCAGCTCCTGAGTAGGTACTCATAAGCTTCTTTGAAGTGTGTAATAGACTGGAAAGGTCCATGAATATTGAAGGGTGTATAGTAAAGTGACCTGACAAACATATTTCTAATCAATCTTTTCATTCATCATTTGGAAGTACAGTTAGCAAATGAGAGCCTGCATCTGACAGAGTATTGTAGACCCGATTATTACTGATCATCAGGAAGTGATCAAATGTTGGAAGCAAGGTCCATTTTATTGCTGGAGAAGGGATATAGAAGGAACCAAGAGCACCATTCAAGACTGAGTGGAGAAAGAAGGTTGAGATTACCTTATTTTCTTTATATCAGCTAACATTTGACTTGACCTACATAAAATATAATTTTCAATAATAAAAACGTGCACACATATATGTGCATCATTTAAATACAATTGTAATGAACTAATTGTGTAATAACACATTCTTGCTCACACTGGATGACATGCAGAATGTTTGTATGCTCTAAGATGGTGTGTATCCTAACATGCATTTGATAGCAGGCATTGTGGTGTAATGGTAAGTGCTGGCATGCTGGAGGGAGACCTTTCAGATTTAAGAAGCACTACAGTTTGAAGCTAAAAGCCTGATGTGAGAATCTGAAATGATTCTGTGTACAGATCTGATGGGAGTAATACAGTCAAAAAGCAAGCTATGAAAAAAATCCATTTAAAAACATGTCACTGCTATTGACAGCTGCCCCAGAGGCACACTAACTTTGTTTATATTAAGAAGTAGGTGCAGGTTGTCTGCAAAGGCCTCTCTGATGCTGGAGAGCAACTGAATCTATGCAGTTCATCCATTTCATGCTGTGTGGAAAAGGGAGAAATGACAGCACTGTCCATTCTGTTCTTTGGAGTCTTCAACACCAAACTACAAATAGCACTTTCTCCCTCCACACTCCCCCAACATTACATCTTCTGTGTGAGCTCTCTGCCAGCTCCAGTTGACTCATTTTTCAGGATCTATATCCTGGAAATGGCTTCAGTGTGACATGACTTGTCCTTTGGCAGCAGAGCCTGCTAACAAAGCCCTTCTGTCTCCACACCTGCGGGCGTGCGCTCCTGTCCCGGTGCTGCCCCACTCCCTTTCCAGTTGGGCCAGTGCACCTATTTAAAGTGAGGGTAATGCTTTTTTACTCACAAAGAGCTGGGCACTGCTGAAGTGACTGGGGGATGGGAACTTCTCAAATCAGAACTGCTGCAAAGGAAAGGTTTGTGAACTCTCAGAGCAGAGTTTGATGGGATTTCCCTTTCTGCAGCACTGTCAGCTTCAGCAGCCTTCTGCTACTTTCTCCCTTCTCTCTAATCCTTCTTCCTGTGGCAATAACAAAGTTACCAGTGTAAGTATTTGAGTAACCATGGAGACCAAGAGGCAGTAGCAGATTATGGTAAAAAAAAAACCAACTCAGGAGAAAAAAAAGGTTGTATTTTTACCCTGGATTTTTCCCCAGTCTGTTCACTGAATGTTCCCCAAGAGAATGTGCAACAATCTACCCATCAGGGCCATGCATAGGTAGAAATGAACACTGGGCAAGCAGAAATGCTTCTGAAACTTCACCTTCCAAGAAGGTGGAATGCGTTACATATTACCTGATACTCAGTTTCTGTCTAGTCTTGACTGGCGGTGTAAGCTGCCTCCCCACATTGCTTCTGTAATCAGTGGAAAATGAATGGATGGTTCATCCCATCCTGAAAAATGTATTTGAGATGAAATGGATCACAACCTTAAGGGATACCTCTCCATCCATTAAGCATAGAGGACCCTGAATGAGCAGCTTAGATGTTTGGCCAGATGAACTCTCCTGAATCTAAACTGTTACTGTTTTCTACAACTCTCAGCCAAAGGTGTGCATGATTTCTTACAGATTTCCAGTGCACTTATTGCTATTAACTAAAGCCACACCACTCAGGAATGATGAAAGACATACAGTCTGTCAAATCAATTCCACTTGTATGAATTTAATGTGCTGTAAACAGATACCATATAAACCATCATCATGTGCTGTTCGATTTTTGTTCAAAATTCAGCTGTTAAGGTCATCTTCTGTATGCTTTTGTGCTCTTTGTACTGTGCCATAGTTCCTTGCATATATTCTCTATTGCCTTTTCTCTTTTACAGCCTTCACTTCAATCTAACTCATGACTCTCTCACCCTGGCTGTTTAAGTTTTTTACCTACTAAGAAAGTGTCACAAAGAAAACAGAAGGTTATAAAGCTGGTATAAAGATAAGACAATAAGTCAGTGACAGGCAGGAAGACATCAAATAAATAGGCTTCCTTACACTTTGGCCTGTAGAAGCACTGCATGGGCACATCATCTAACATGCATGTCCCTATGTCCCCATTACACGACGGTTATGATGACTTCATTTTGGTTATGTACACCCTGGGGGCATGGCTTGGGGAACAGAGGGAATTTGGGTGTCTCTGTAAGGTGCTGTGCAGCCTCCCTGCCTCAGATAGTAAGTACTGTTGTCAGAGTTCATTGTAGAGTCTGCAGTGACGTGCTTTTGAAGAAGATATCATGAAAATATGTCATTCTCATAACTGGTATTTCTCTATCTTGTTTGCAAAATTGATAAATCTTAAACCCTACACCCACACCCCCTAAAAACCCCAAGCTCTAGGCACAAACTAGTTAGCACGGCTGCCTTTACTGCTGCAAAACAGCATTACCAAACTGTTCTCTTGGTGCCATCTGTAGCCATTGTGGGCTGCTTTAAGATTTAGCATCTGTGTTTGTACACACAGCATTTAACAACAATCTTTGCAGTTTACTAATGGTTAATCCTATTATACTGAGAGGAAAGAGGCTATTGCAGTTAAAGCACATACTCTATGCATGGAGAACCTTGCCTGGATTCACTTCTTGGTACTGGGAAATTCATGTAACCTCATTTTCTGAGTTCTGCACGATTTCTCAAGGCTGTTGGTGTACCTTACAGGTATGTTTTGAGGCTTTAGTTGACACCTAGGAGCTCTGGAGTTTCTGGAAAGCAGGACTCCTGTACCTGTTGAGCACCCTGGATATTCTGCCTATCCTGTTTGGAGTGATCGGGGTGATACCTTTATGGTTATCATTGACTAGCTTGGAGTAGACGCTCAGCATAATCCTGCCAGGCATTAAGTGCCGTGACATAGTTCCAGAGCCGTGTTTAAGCACATCCCTATATTCAGTGGTTCCAGTAATCTGTAAAACCACACGTGGTACTTTCCACATGAATATGGATAATTAAAGGGAAAGTCCTTCTTTTGTATTTATAAAAGCCATGTTCACTTCTCTACTCTGTAAATGTCCCTTTCCCCATCTGGAGTTTGGTGTTTCCCAGCTGACAGGACTTAGTACTCCCTCCTCAACTGTTCCAAGGAAAATTAAACATCTTCCTTACCAGTTACAGGTAGCTGAGTTGCAGTCTGAAATCATCCCTCTGTATAATTCGGTCAAGCGAGGTGTGGCTCAGTATCCTGATGTAGGAACAAAACAAACTGGTATCGAGCAGGTGAATCCAGCTAGAAAAAACCAGAAAAAGTTAAGCCTAAGTAGTGTCTTCATTATTGACTTGGTACCTCTGTGTAGGCCAATTTTTTCAGGGGAATAATTTATGTCACCCAATATTATGTGTGTTTTAGTGCTCACTTAATGACAATGTAATATTTCAAACAAAATACAACTTCTGTAATGAGATACCTCGTTTCTGCCAGGATGTTATTAGGATAGCTGCTACGGTGATCTAATGAGATTGACCTTCATTTCATAACAAATTGCTCTCCTCCTGAAACTATTTTTAATGGTCTTCTTGATTTATGCAAAAGGACCTATAGTGATAGCCTTCATTTGGGGAAATAAATGATTCAGACCATTCCAAATTTGATGAAAACGGCAAGTTAAAGTGCTACTATATTTTTACCATGTCGTACATCGGTTGAGTGCAGCATTGTGAAGGTCCCCTGTGGCTTTGTTCTCGCTGCCTCCCTGCAAAGAACCGAATAAATGAGCTTATTTCATACAGGGTGGAAGATAAACCCCATGTAATTGCCAGCACTGGGGCTGCTGCAGCAGCTGGCAGGCTCTCACCTCGAGGTGCTCCTGCTCCCTGGAGTGCTGTTTGCTGCCATCTACCGGACATTCCCAACGCTTCAAGGGGACGGTCAAATCGGTGCTCCAAGACATTTGTTGTCCTGGTGTCCAAAGCCGTGGTGCAAGTGACTTCTAAAGCGCATTTTAATGAGATGAATCCTTTCTAAAGGGTGACAGAGGAGAAAAAGAGGAATCTGTATTCTGAATATTTCTGCTGAGTGTCTTAGAAATATTGCTTAGTTGAAGCAGGGTGGTGATAGCATTTCAGAGGGAAGATGAGTAGGAGATGGATACAATTGGCATTATATTAATAATAGATAAGGATGCTTTGCTATGCTGTAGTTATTTTAATCTGAAAAGCCTTATGAGGCTTATAAGGTTTTAGCAAAACCTTATTAGTATTTAGTCCTCACCATGGTACCGGTTTATTACGTGGTACCAGTTTTATGGATGATGTCACTTATCCACTGTGAGGCAGAAGATTTGCAGGCTTTGCGTATGCATTTCCCATTGCAGAAAAAATACATGGTTTAAAAATTACATGACAAAATGTTTTCTTAGTGCAGCTTATGCATTTGTCTCATGCTTTCTGCAGACCTGGCTGCAAACATCATGCTTGTAAATTCCTCTTCAAAAATCCCGACCCCAAGACTGTTGTGAGACTGTTTGCTCAACCAAAACATGATTTGAGATGGAAAGAGAAAGATGCAAATTCAACTTTAAAGGAAAGGCTTCACAAAAATAACAAGAACAATGGATTTCCTCAAAGGCCATAGGTGTTCCCACATTAAGATAAAGAACGTTCAAGTCTGTATGTACAGCACCATCTGGTGACTTACGCACAGCAGGATCCCAAAGCAGGGATTTATGTACCTTGCCACAGTGAGTCAGTTGATATCTCCCAGCAGACCTGCTCCTTATGTTCTTACAACTTCTTTGCAAACACAAGAAATATGCCTTCATTCCCATTTTCCAGGCTTTGGCTGTTGTCACCATTATTAGTGCAGAGGAGCAGGAGGATTTGTTGCTGCCTCCTCCTCAAGTCTTACTATGTAGTCATGCTTTCCTTTTGTCTGGGAAGGGCTCCACAGGCAAAGTCCCAGTCTTGGTAGCAGTCAGCAAGCACACAGATCATTATCTGGCACCTTGCCTTTCTTGGCTGCCCGTCTTCTTGCCTGGCTGAGACAGCAATTCAGCCTGTGCCTTTCACTGCTGCTGCCCACTGCTCCGGTCTGTCCCTTGTGCTGCAGCTGTTGCACATAATGTCACATTCACAAACACAGAAGTCTGTCTGGATGGCCACTTTGCTGTAAGGTGTGGATGGCGTAGGGCAGTGATTGTTGGTTTGCTTCCACAGAGCCAATGGACTGGATTATCCATTTGTAAGCATCGTCCTTGGGTGCCTTAACTATTAGTGGATACATGGATTTTGAGCTATCTTGTCGCAGAAACAGACTCCAAGAGGTTTTAGTTTTCCTGTAAGCAAAGAGCAGGAGAAAAGATCCAGAGCTTAATTCTCCAGTGTGTTACACCGTAGTATCACTGATTGCAGTACAGTTCTATTTCATCTTAAACCCAAGGTAATTGACTGGAACATCATGTTTTTAACTCATAAATCCTCTGTTTCCCACACATCTCAGGCAATTACCTCAGCAGCTGTGGATCTCTGAATCACTTACATGAGTTTCCTTACCACTGAAGAAAATAGATCTCCTTTGTTTCAGCAGATCATCCCATGGGCTTAGCAAAAACATCATGTGTCTGTGTCTCCATACAGCATATGAACTTCTTCCTCCAGCAGTAGTCACACAAATGCTGCAGGAATGAAATGCTGCCACTGAGGCTCATTTAATTTGTTTCATGTAGCAGTTTTCTTAATTCTTTAGAGAACAGTGTCTTTTAATTCAGCACAGTGCACTGGTCTGGTTACAAAATCAGTCAATATTGTAGGGGAGAAACAGTTGAGTGTCAGCATGTTATCTGATGACCTGTTCTGCTGAAGCAGACAGGTATATCTGTTTTAGCAGTGAGGGAGGGATGAGGATCAGAGCTCACTCATTTGCCAGTGATGCTGCATCGTATAAAATCTTCCTCCCACAGTGTCCGAAGTCCTTTACTTTCTGATGAAGCAACCTGGCATGACATATGTCAACTTGCATGGCTGTGAAGCCTGCAAGGAGGCTGTGAGGATATTTTGGAAGGGTAGAGAACTTGCTGAATGTTAAAATAATAGCTTTATGTTAAGATTTAGTACAAAAAGGGGTGAACCACATTGTAAACACCGAAGTCAGTAGCTGTGCTAACCATTGATGAAATCTATATTTCATTATTTGAAAACTCATGTTTTCACCTTCATTTTTTATTGGTTTTGTCCCTTGGGAACTTCTCTGTAGTGAAAGACACAGAGTACATTAGTGTAGGCTTTTGAAATACATTATATATAAGCAATAGGGAGAACTACTGTTATTGGTTAGTTTTGTTAAAAAAATGATAAAACCCAGTGAAGACAGAGGCAAAAGATCAAATTTAAAGATTCCCAACTGTAATAAAACAGCCCCTTTGAAATGTACTTACAAGGACAGTCCTGAGCAAGCTGGATTTGCCCAATAAATCTTTGTTCTCTTCTTCTCTTGTTGACAGTTGGAGTACTAATGTTCCCAATAACCTGAGTGGTACAAAGGGACAGGAATCCTGTTTCTCTTTTCTTGAGGGTAACAAGCACCTGCTGTTATCCACACCTTATGGAAAGTGGCAGATCAGTGTTGAGAACAGATGCAGTTTAGTGACCCTGTAAGGAGGGCAGTGCCAGCCTGTCATGTGGCATTTCTTACCCTTTCCCATTCTATCCCAATTCAGAAGACTAAGACAATGCAATACTGACATGGGGCATGTGAAGCCTTCTGTTCACAGCAAGCATCCTGCTTGTTGCAGATCCTTTGCTCACCTCACTTTGTGTGATATAGCTGCTGAGGCAACTGGCTGCAGGATGGCCAGCCGCTGAACCTTGGAGCTGTGGGTCCCACTGTTGGATCGCTTTACTGGGATCTGCTGCTTTTTTCTTAAGAGCTTCTAATTTCTGAGGTTTTATAGTTAAATCATTAAACTCCCCAGGGGTTTCTATGCTCATGGCCATGCTGTTTTACCATCTGACATACTCAGCTCATGTTACAGCTGCTGCATTCATATCTTTCATCTGCGTGCCATAAGCAGGGTTCTGAGATGGCTTGAATCAGCATAGCTCCGTGGTCCTCAGCAGAGCTATCTTAATTTACATTCAGACCTCCGCACACAAAAGATGCACCTTTGTAAAATGCCCATCTCCATCCAGAATGGAGCCTCCTTCTGCATGCAAACTACCATGCCAGAGGTCTGCCACGTGTGGGGCGGTTCTCTGAGGCTGCAGCACAGTGAGTTGCACACTGAACTTGGGCCTTTCTCCTGGTTAACTGCAATTCATTTCTCAAATCAACAGGAAAAGTCAATCTTTGATGTAAAACACAGCTGCATTTACCATAAGGGAGGCCTCTGCCACACATGTAAAGCATTCCAGAGCCCAGCCATGTGCTGCTCGGGTAAGGACTGTGGCTGGTTTGTGTTTCAGAGGGTTATGTACAGTTCTGGCCCTTATTGTTTAAGTGACCTATTTGAGTAGAGAGAACTGTTCAGTAGAAGGGCAGCTGTTTTGAACTTATGATGTTTCGGAGAGAGGAGGAAATGCAGTGAAGGACAGAATTAGGTCACAACTTCAGGATGCCAAGATTTTTCTCTTGATTTGCTTGCTTGTGTAAAGCAGGCTCTCACATTTAACCACACTGGAAGGAATAATCTTTTCTCTGCAATCACCACATCAAAGTACAAAGGAAATTGATTGAAATCATAAAAGAATTAATTTTCTACATTTCTATGTGACAGTATGGCAATAAAGACAAGCCCATCTCAGCTGTGTACTTAGCATTTATGATCGGGGGATAATAAACAATCAATCGAAGTCAGTTAAAGCAGTTCTCCAAAGCAGTTTAGAATCTCACTAAAATGACTGAAACACAGTGCAGCACTAACATTTCTGTGCTGAAATCAGGTTCAGAGCAGGAATAGCAAGAGGATTGTTGACGATTAATAGATTAAGAAGTAGGATTTGAAAGACCCACTTTTGAAACTGAGGTGCTCAGTGCAGTCCAGACAATGTCCTGAGCCCACTGATTGCTCCCTCTAAAGAGCAAGCTTGAAGTCTTCATTCCCTGTGCTATTTAAAACTAATAAATGCATCTAAATTAGAAACCAGTGAAGTGTTTTCATGTCAGACCCCTCATTAAGACGCTCTGGGAAGCACAGAAAGATAAAATGATTAAAAAGCAATCTTAATAACTGGATGACTGTTAAATTTGTCTGCATTCAGACTGTGCCATGCAGCTTTGTGTTCAGGGGCTGGGTGCAGCCACGTCTCTAATTCTCTGTCCTAGCTGTCCTGTCCACATGTGTGTGGGGCAGGGTGTGGGGGAACAGAAATCTCACCTCTATTGTGTGAAATCAGAAATTAGCAGTGACATTCTGCCTAATACTCAGATAGAATCTGTTGGGATTACATTATAGCTCCTTTCACAACTGCTGCAGATTTTGAGCACTTATCTAGCTCTATCCATAGTCAGGCTCACTTCCCATATGCAGTTAAAACAAGCTGTTCTTCGTACCTTTTCATGGGATAACATAAATTCACAGCCATACCACTGTCTTCTTTTGGCAGTTTGGAGAACTAGGAAATACTGCAATGAAATGTTTCTAATTTAATTCAATCCCTCATTAATTTGTTCTCCCCTTTAATTCAATCTCAGCCTCAGGACCTAAGTCATTTGTATTAAAAATAACATAATAGCCATCCTTTCTTTTAATCAATGTTGACTGCTTTAGGCAGGTATTAGCAGATAATCTGATTATAAACTACACAGTGTGTTGGCATTTAGTTAATAACTATCAGGGAAAATTTGGAAAAGGATCAAAGGAGAAAAAAATACAAAGAGAAAGGGAAAAGAGAAAAGAAGAGAGCCTTACAAAGACACATAATGTTAAAGACATTATCATGGAAAAGTCTTTTTTGCTAGTGGCTGTTATTGATACAAGCTTCCAAGATGCACAGCCAGTGGTGTCAGCCATGGGCGACAGACTCAGCCCAGTAGGGAGTATTGACAGAACTCCAAAAAGAATGAGGTCTATGGTAAATCTACCATCATTTCCTCTTAGACTTATTTAAACTTACTAATGGGATTTATAAATTAGATGATTAGTGTTATAAGCTGGCATAGCTCCACTGAACTCTGGCAGCATCATCTGCAACCTTCTCTGGGCTGGCAAGACAACTGATGTGCAGCTAAATCCAGGTTGTACCTAAAGCAATGTGGAGCAGCTCTGCAATTGCTTCATACCAGCTTGTGGAGGAGTCACTAGTCAGGTTCATTGGCCAGTTCTCTGATCATCCCCAGCTGACTTTATGTCACAAGGACCCAGTTCTCAGGAGACTGAGAGCTGCCAGATCTGGCAGTGCTTAAGAGGCTGACAGGGACTTACTTGGAGGGGACTGTGCGGCATCTCTCTCATTTTCTCACAAATACCATCTTGGGAATGCATCTGAAGTAGGCAGTTTATTGTCTGCTATCTCTTGTCAAATTTGCAATACTGCTGTAATGACAGCCCTTCTGGTCAGCCAGGAGCTCCAGAGGAGGCTTGGACTGGTTAGTTTTCACCTGCCTCCCCTGAGGCTGCGCCTGATGCTCGAGAGATCAGTCTAAATGGAGCCTGTGCTCTGCTGCTCAGCAGATGGCATTTTTCCAGTACATCAGTATTGGAGCGATACCCAGCACAGTGTGAGGGATCCCAAGCTGTTAAAGAATCTGCCTTTTGACTAAGGCAGAAGAAAAGAGCCTTGACAGTTTGCTGTTTTGCAAGTTACCAATAACAAAAAGAAGGTTTACAGTGTCCTGACATGTTCTAATATGCCATTACTCTCTGCCTAAGTTCCCAGCACTCACTGAAGCTCCATTCAGTATATTTTACACTGATAATGGTGATGAAAGGTATCATACAGCATCTAAGAAGGGACCAGCACCTCTGGGAGTAATATGAACGGTATGTGCTAATCACACAAGGGCCTTTGAAGCTTTCAGTAGAGACTGCTTGAAGTCATCAGCATAATAATGTAGTAGATTTGGGACTTAAGAAGCCCACAGGCTGATAGCACATTTCTGATGGTGTGCCAAGGCAGCTGACCTCTGGATTCCTATTCCTATTCACGAGGCTCTTTCCCCATGACCTTCTCATAAGAAAGGCTGCTCAGCAATGCCCAGGAATAGGGCTGGGCTGAGTGGGAGAGGTGCTCCAAGGCAAAGTTGTCCCTGCAAAACAGAGGCATTGACAGCACACCTGGAGACAGAAGAGGATGGTGAATTGGCAGAGGACTGTAGTCTCAATCTAGATGTATATTGGAGCTGAAATGGATTTCAGAGCAGCTTGATCTACTACTACAGTGGTGTAGCTTTGAATTCCTTTCTTCTTAGAGGCTGCATAATTTTACTTTCTTATATGAGCAACTATTATTAACATTGACAAAATGAATGTAGAAATCTATAAAAATCATTCTGTCATGGATTTAATTGATGGAGCCTCCCAAGTCTTACTGGACAGTTGTGAGTCAGTGGTGAATAGCATGTAAGTAGAAATACTGTTGGATAAACCCTTGGTTCTTGCATACTTTTTCCCTCAAATGGGAAATGTCCTTGAACACGTGCCTCTGCCGTGCTGTCTGTAAGTTCCTGAATCTGTGACATGGGAATTGTGTCCTCCTTGTAAAGTGCTTAGGATCAGCACAAACCTCACATTGTATTTTACTTTTGGTGAGTGGAGAAATAGAAAACCCTTTTAACCCTAAACATTCTGTAGAAAGTAGAAATTCTTTTGAGAAGACCGAAAATTGTGCCCAAGAACTAGTGTTAGTTCAGTGTTTCTGATTGCTGATTTACAGGAAGAAGTGATTAATCACCAAGTGAAATCTGTTCTAGATTAGCATAAATTGCAGGAGGTTGGAAAAGACTCCAGATGGATTTGAATTATTTGAAAAAGCAAGCAAAACCAGCGAAGGAGCTGTTGAGTTGGATGAACACAGACTGCTTCCTAGTAAAAAAATAAAGAGTCTAATCTGAACATCCATAATTTTCCAAAGTCAAAGCTCTAGGCATGGAAATGTCTGCCCGGAGTTCTGACGGGCTGGAGATAGTCTCTGTTCTGGCAGGTCAATGGGATATTGATGCCCTCAGTCCCTCAGTTTAAGCTGTATCACCTCAAAACCACACAAAAAGTCTCATGGCAGTGAAGAATGGGACTGTGTTCTGCAGTTTACATGGAAAGAGAAGTTGAAGCTTTCAGGGAGGTGATATACATGTGTAGAAATGCTTCATGTCACAGGGCAATGATGTGAGTGGTTCGCTGCTGCAAAAGGGTCAGTGGCAGTTGGGGGCTGGGTTTCATGAAGCAATAGATGCTATTAAAACATTTCTAACTAATGCCATTAAAGACTTTGTCATGTGGTATCCCACAGCACCACCTCACATTCTGCTGCTCCTTCTTGTTTGAAGCTGAAGCACACCCTGGTATGGTCACAGTGTTAGCAGTAACTCCCATACATACACAAATACATAAGCTGGGGGATTTACGTGACAAAGCATAAACCTTTTTTCCATTAATATAAATGGTAACAATTTGGAAGGAGACTTTTTTCCTTGCACAACAGAAGTTGCACGAGTAGCTAGCAGGTTATGGGATGTTCCTTTTCTTTTGCTGGTTGAGGTAGTGGCTGTACACGGGCAGATTACCAGCCCATTTCCAACAGTAACTTGATTTGAATTTAGTGCCCCCATAGGAACCAGGAGGATTTTATTATCTTGATTTAATTCCCAGTTTTCTTTAGAAGAACATCTTTGTTCTTTGCACTTTAGAGAGGTGCAAAGTTAATAGCTTGCTTCTTACAGATAAACTGCAGGGATTTCATGGTTTTTAAGGCTAATTGTTGCTTTCACTGCAGTTAATCTAGGCCATTAAGACTCCAGTGAAATCAGGCAAACCCTAGGGTCTGGCATTAGATCTGTAACTGCCCCCTGCCATGCTGCACTCAGATGCTGTCCCTGGGGTTGCTCTGTCTCTAAATGGCAGCAGGGTGCTGTGCAGGTGGTATGGACTCTCCTCTACCCTGAGTGGCAAGCCAGGTACTTTGACTGGTATCAATGACACAACACACCCCAGGACCTAAACCACCATGCAACAGCTTGAGAAAGCAGCTTTCTATGTGTTTGTTGAACATGGGCTATTGGCTGATACCAGAAAGAACAAAAAGCCTCCCCCTTCCCATTCCTTCCCCTTTTGGAGTATAAGCTGTGATAGTTTTGTGGCTTTACCTTAAGTGACTGTCAGTTACTTCCAGCGTCTGCTTCTGTACATGTCCTGACTCTGCCAGCTGCAATGTGACAAAAATAACACCTTAATGACAGCAAAACAAGGGGATGAGAGCAGGAGATGCTAACAGAAAATGCACATGCGATAGCTGTAATTTTAAGTTCTCTGATTTCATACATGCAGATCTGCTTCACGGTTTCCAAGCTGATCTCCCAATGCCTCCCCCAGTGTCTGTTTGCCAGACAATGACTTCTGTGCTCATTTGAAAGCACTGCAATGATAGCAAGAAGCCTGCCTCCAGCTTGCAGGTGGATGTGCTCAGCACCAGGCTCTAGTGTTGCCTCCTGCAGTAGCAGCAGCGGCACCAAGTGAAGTGCAGTAGATCTGAAGATCCAACATGGTGTTTTAATGCACATCTTTCTTCATGGACCTATGAGTCTCAGCTCAGCATTGAAAGGAAATGACAGCCTTTCTCTGCAGGATAGATTGTGGCAAATGTTTGACTTGTGAGTTGGCTGCTTCTATCTGATTCTGGTTAAAACCACTGCTGGGTAAGGAGCAATTCATACATGGCAGCATGGAAGCTCATTAACTTGGATGCAAGGAATAGGCTGCAGAGCTCAAGTGATGCGCGTGGAGATTTTCTAGAGAATAAAGGTTTCTCATGCAGAAGAATAGAGATCCTGAGGGCCTGTCTACCATAAGGTGAATTTCTGAGATGGTGAAAAACCTGATACAGGCATTGTTGTATCAACTGAAACCAGGCATCTGTTGGCGTCACTGGCATCCATTTCTGGCACAAGCTGAAATGAGAATGCCAGTCTGTGACCACTTAAGGACACCCACAAGAGGCTTTGCACTGACATAACTAAATTAATTTCAAACAGATTTTATTTAAACTAGTATAATTATCATGTCTCGACAAGGTTTCAGTTCATGTTTGCATATCCTTTCCCTCCAGAGCAGTGATTGCCACTGACAAACGGCATAATCTGACTGTTGAGCTAAGTCCGTGGCACTTTGTTGAAGTGAACAGGGATTACTTTGGCAAAGCCAAAATATCTGTCAGGCTGTTAAATGTATTGCACATTTAGTGATACCTCTGGAGCCAGATAGCTTTGTGCTCTTAAAAAAGATGAGAACAATAGCTTAAACTGGTTTTGAAAGGCTTTGGAACAATGTCTATGGGATAAATGTGAAAAGCCTGTAGTAGTTAACACTCTAGACTAATTCTCCTCATTTTAATTGATGACATACCTGTGCAAATCCAGTGTAGCTGTGGGGACAATAGTGCCCTCAGGATGCTGAGTTTTGTTTTGGGGTTTTTTAAGTGTATTTGTGAGCAGTGTGATTGTTGTGCAGAAGCACAGCACTGCTCTGATGGAAATGGTGTCATCTGTTCTATGCTAATAAATCAGCATCTGAAGCCACCACTGCTGCCTATTAAATCTGAGTACAAAATTGAGCTGTTTGATCTCACTGCCACTGAAGTGTGTCTGCATGATCATGGAAGATGCATATTATCCCATCTGTTTTTCACAACTCCTCCATCAGGTTGTATGCTTCAAGGTAACGGATCAGACACAATGAATTTCTCTGCAGATGACTGCCTTAGAGGCATCCTGCTTTGTCACAGCATATAAAAATTTGATTTAAGAGTCATTTTATTCCTTCACAGCAGGTCATTTAAGCCCTGTCCGCACTAAGGGAACTGCTAACTTTGGCTCAGCTCCTTTAGTGATAATGGCTGCCCCAGTGTGGACATCTGACTGTCCCTGTTTTCATTAATGTGTCACTTCTCTCCAAGAAGGCCTTGCAAGACTCTGGTACAATCAACAGCAGCTGCTGCTGCCACTTGTCCAGATGGAGCCAAAATAGTGCCAGCCATGGTGAGGCTTCTGGGGAAACCACCAGATACGGGAGGTGCTGCAATGTCTCAACCACTGGCAATTCCTGCAGCTGGGATGCCTGGCCACTCTGGTGACAAGGCAGGAGATGCTGAGCGTCAGTCTTGTCAACCAAAGGCTGGATCTGCCCCACTGCAAACCAGCCAGCTATTCTTGTGCTGTATTCATCTTTTGCTGAACTTGCCACATGCATTTTCCTCAGAAACACGTATTTTTGTCTAATTCCCTAGGAAGAGAGAAAAATGAGACAACTGCAGGTTTGATTTTGAGTGTAATAAAACTAGTTTATTTACACAGTAACATGAATGCCACAGAGTACACAGCAAAGTACCACAGCAAACCAGAGTGTAACTGCCCCTGATCACAAAGGAAGGCTTGAAGTTTATATACTTATATAAAAATGTGTAAATATCGATATGAAGCACCAGATAAAAGCAATGCAACCAGGAATTCCAAATACAAATTACCCACAAGAATGGAGCTGAAAGGAAAAAAAAAAAAACACCAAACCCAAACAAATCCCTTACTGAAGGGATTCAAGAAATCCCATTTAGAAAAGTCCATCGCTTTTTGAATCCCAAATTGAAAAATAAGTTTTCCCCTTTGATTAAAAACAAGCACATATTCTTCAATGCTCAGCATAATCAAGTGTTCAAAGAAAAAAACCCAAGAATTTCAACTGCAAAACCTTCTAATACCAACAAGCCAAAGGACAAAGAAACAGAAGTTTCGAGTCATTTTGGAAGAGGTGTTATTGATGAAATGACCATACTCAAATTTACACACTCTTAAATATATATTATATATACAATATATAATATATATATTTTCAAGCAAAAGGGGCAAAGACTACTTCTGGGATACAAAAATTCATATACATACATATATATATTAAAACATGCCCACACGCACATGTATATATATGTATATATATGAACAAATATTTCCTCCATATAAAAAAAGTTCCAACCTCTTCTAAATCCCTGAAATCTTCCCCTTGGATTAATGGAAAAAAAAATAATCTTTATAGTCTGAAGTACAAACCAAATTTCAGATTCTGTCGAGCCGTAAAATGCTTATGTACAGGGAAGTGGAGTATTTCATTTCTCACTGGCAACTCTGCTTGATCTGAAAGCATTCTGTGGTTTCCAAGTAAATGCTGAGTGGAGCACCAGTGCAAGGAGACTTACAGGAAAGCAGTTCAGTTACATTCTACACCTATTCAAAATCTCCATCCTTCTAATACTGCATCCAGGTGAATAAGACAAGCCATACAAATATCTACTAGAAATCCTCTGCCACAGAGCAGTGGGAAAGACTCGCTCCTCCTGTTGGAGCTGAGGGTGCCCTAAAGAAAGTTCTCCCCAGTATTTCTTTTGAAGAGTATTTTTGGTGTATTCCTCCCCTGAAGGGTTTGGAATCCAGATGATTGTTTACAGAATATTTCCACAGGTGTATTTTTATAGAGGTATTTGAAATTCTATTCTGCACTTCTTTGATGTTATCTTACTGCATAACTACAGCATTACCACATCTCTCTCTGCGTGGACTAAAAGGGGCTGATTGTGCTCTAGGCTCTACAGAGTTTTAGCAGAACCGGCACTACCTCTGCAAAATCAGAGTAAAATAGATGGCCCAGTCATGCAGGGAGTAATGGTCACGTACTACTTCTCCAGACAAACAGCTTAATTCCTATCTGAGAAAAGGGGGAAAGGAAAGTGCATTAAAAGGTTCTGATTCAGTTTCCATTGTATGCCTCAGAAAAGTTAGAATTGATTTAAATAAATCCTGGTCTATTTAATTTATATTTACACATCAATTAAATTCCTATTGCAAAGAAAAGAATTAATTTAGGTGGGGCATGTCAGCGCGAGGATTGAGAAACATACATTTTGTTTCAGCAGCAAATACTATGTTTAGATGCTAAAGTTAAGGACCTACAGTGTAAAGCTGCTGAATAAATTCTCCCAGTAGCTGAACCCTACCACGCATGTGATTTATTTAAATAATTACATTTTTTCTCTCTAATATGTGGGAATTCCCCTGTGTTAACATGTCAAAATGATCCATTCATACCTTGTAGGTGCTGCTGGGGAGCGTGGAGCAATAAAGACTTAAGGTGGAACATTCCTGTAACTGCTACATGCATTCTTGTCTGTGGGCCAGCAACATATCCTAGCTTGAGTTATTGATTTCATCATGTCTGGGTATTGAAGGAAAGTTTGGCTTCTGTGTTTGGATATTCCAGACACTCCAGAATAAAATTCTGGATTTCCTCACTCCTGAAAATTTGTAGAGAAGTTTTTACTAGTAGATCCTCTTTATATTCACCTGGTGGTGCATGCTGACTGGATCAGATCTGCCGTTTGAAAGATAATTAGTGAATTTAAGAAATACAAACCAAAACCATTCTCCATAACATCTTAGGAGCAGTTTTGTAGAACTCCTGTTTTAACAGAGGTTTGCATTTCATACCACAGAGTATGAAATGCAGCACATCCACTACCTATAGCAGGAGTAGCACATCTTACCTTCACAGCTTCTTCCAGACTAATCAGATTCCTCATCCCCTAGAAGCTGAGCTTTCTGCAGTAGATTGTCAAAGCAATAGGCTTCTTTTGATGCTGTGGTCAGTCTGGACCCATCGACTTGTTATCCACTACTATTCTCCCTGTGCAGATCCCAAATTTGAAGGCCCAGGATTTTGTTAGTTCAGGTTTATGCTGTACTACAAGCAACCTAAAGGAACTCATTTACAGAAACTCCAAAGCAAACCTCACTGAATAGATAACTCCATGTCATACAAAGTACAGCATTTAATTGTGTGGAAGGCTTTTGCATCTCAATGTGGGCAGTATTATTTTTAGGGCTATTATGACAAGAATAAGATTTCCACCAACTGACCAGCTACATTTGAGTTTCTTGACAAGGCACTAAACATTGTGAATCCAATCACTGTGCTCTCTCTGTAACATTAGAGAGGGTTTTAATGGCTCTAATAGGATCGGAAACCACTCATTGTAATTCTTCAAACAAGCATTTGATTTTTCCAGAAATCAGTTTCCACTGGAAAAATCTTTAGAGTTCATGTTAAAAATATTTGAATGACAGCTTTTATTAATAGAAAAATATATATTTACAGTCAATACTGTTATCTTAGATTTGCAGCTCTTCCTATTTCTTGAGCTCAACTGAAAGTGCGACATTGCTAAAAACAAATAATTCAAGATCTGTGCACATATTCAAGTAAGTTGTAACATGCACAGCCGGGGGTTTGTTCCTGCCATATACAGGATCCCAGTTACAAACAGAGCGGGTTTTTTTCCTTTTGCTTAGCAATTATGCTGTAGCATTCTTAGGATGTGTTTACAATCAGTTTAATGCATACATTCTTCTATATTTATGTGGCACTATGTGTTGCCAGGATGGAGAACCACCACAAACACAGTTACAATCATCAGTTACGGGTATATCTGCAAAGTCAGACTCAAGCTTGCCAAGGAATAGCTCAGGCCAGATTGTGTTTGACTACTTTGACCATTCCTTCTTTTTGAAAGAAAAAAAACCACACAACATTACAAATTGCTAAAGTTTACCCAGTGCTGCACAAGAAAGAGATTGGTAGTGAACATCTACCCATGCTTGATTATACTGCAGAGCTAAAATGAGTATTGGTTCATCACAAAAAGATACAAACTGAAATTAGATAGCAAGAGATACAAAGGCTTTGGACCAGCTGCGTTAAATACGGATGGTCGTAAAACATTCAAAACTCAGCTTTGCATGTGCATGTTGACACAAAAGTGACACTGAGAACACGTGTCCAGGAACACAGAAACACCTACCGGCTTCAAGGAATCAGCCCACTGCAATGACAAGTGGTCCAGGAATTGCTCGTACGGCCTGTATGAGTTAGGTGAGAAGTTATGTGCACACACACTACGAAACAAACACAAAACCAGACCACAGAGAACAAGAAGCCCTACTCGTAGCTCAACACATTGTGACTAATAGCTAGTAGATAGTACACAAGTGATTTGTCATGCTCAGTGTATTTAAACTATGAGAGCATTGCCCTCCTGTGTCCAGATAAAGCAGGGCTGCATTGAACATGTGTGTGATTCTTTGTAAAGGTTCTTCTACAAGCTGCTCAGCAGTAGCGTAGAAACTGTCTTTCCCAGTGTAGTGGAAGGACCTCAACTACATACATTGCACTTGGGCTTTTAATGCACTCTCTTCTTTTTCTGCATCAATGCCACCATCCTGACCTTTTTGCCAAAAAAGAGAAAGAAAAAATATATATATCACATTAAAATATATTATCCTTATCCTTGCCTGATCCTTCACTGATACAGGTGAATCAAACAACAGAATAATCATCAGAAGTTTAAACAGAAAAAATCTTTAGAAAGGTCAGAAAGACAGTCTATACTACAGCACAATCGATGTAGGCTTCCACACTATTCAGCTTAGCTCTGAGAGACGCCAGAGAAGAATAATAGAGACATTTCAACCCCTCCAGATGTACGGTGTGGATCCAGAGCTAGTTTTGCTGACTTTAAGCCTGCAGGACTGTTTGTTCAGGTTCCATGTATCTGGTCCAAGCATGCATATGCTGTATAAAGTGGCTATTTGTTTCAAGGCTGAAGTGAATTGGTTCCTCACAGTTTTAACAATTAAAATGAAACATCAATCCATAAAAAGAACACATGGATATCTGTGCATTTATGTGCCAGGAAAAGTAAAGGAAGGGGCTGCAGATCTAGCATTAGGTAAAGGCTGGTGTGTAAAGTGAACACTGTAATGTACAGCTTTAAAAAAATACATACAAGAATTGCACATAGATCCATAGGAGCGAAGCACAGGCTCGTAACTAAGGCTGTCTGCTTTCCATCACCCAGGTCAGGATACTGGGTATCACTTTTTCCTCTGCATCCAGATCAGTTCTTCCGAGCACTTCAGGAAACAACTCAGAGCCTAGCAATACCGAGCAAAGCTACTGTCTGTACAGCTGCAGAGGTTCCAGAGGAAACGGCCCTGAGGTCAGCGAAGGAAGGAAGGAAGAAGGAAGGAAGTCAGCAGTGGCCTCTCAAAGTGAAAAGCTCCTTCAGGTCAAGTTTTTACAAACGCTGTCTCTGATCCCAATTCCTGCTCTAGTCCAAAACTCCACAATGCTCTGTGCTATCCTAACAACATTCCATTAGTAGGGTGTTGTCTATAGCAATCTTAGAAAACACTAGTTACAACAGACAAGAGATAAGCAGCCAAACGCCGCTGTGGGGAAAATGGATCACGATACTGTTAGTTGTGGCTGCCAAACTTAACAGCTCCCTCAATAATTAAACAAGTGGTTTTGCCCCCTTGTTTTTACCCTTCAGAGAACTGTGTCTGCAGTAAAAGTGTCTCCATGTGGCCTGTTAGCTACACACAGACAAGCTCTAAACATTTCTATCTCCTGCCAACATACCAGCAGAGCCAATTTCAGTCCCACTTTGCAATATGGCACAAGTGACAAGAGCAGACCAAAATAAAACAGAAGAGGTGGCTGTTATTTTTTTCCCAGATTCATAGCAGTGATTGTCAGAGAAGGTTATGTACGTCCTATTCATTTCAAGTCAGGCTTTAGTGCCTTTTGCGATGGAAGGGGAATTTCAATTGCCCACCATGTGTTGTATTGTTCTTGTATAAACATGGTTATAGCTACAGTACATCAACAGTCCAGGCTTGTGAATGTCATGTAGGAAATGGGATAGACAAAGTGTGCATAGTCTGCTTTTTAATGCAGAGGTGTTAAGCTAAGGGTAATGGTCTGATTAAGGCAGTGTTGTTGAAATCAGGGCTCCGTGATTAGAAAGGAGATGGGTAGGCAGTGAGTCAGAGCAGGAGGGAGGAGGACTGAGCACAGATGCTTACTGCCCACTGAGACTTGCTGCAGTCAGCAGGGGAGCCACAGCTGGGGAGGGAAAAAAGAAGGAATAAAGTATGAGAGAAAAGATCAGAATCTGTTTGGTTGAGACCAAAGGAAAGAGGATTCACCCACATGGGGGGAGGATTGACCAAGCTGAGGGCAAATTTTGCGTGGTATGTGGCATGGAAGCAAATGAGTGTTCTGTGGCATGGTGGATCACTCGTCTCACAACTAATCCATCTCTGCTTATGGTCACTGCTATTCACTAACCAATGCTACATACAGAAATGACAGAAGCTAACCAACAGAGGAGGGCAATTTGCTTACTGCAGTGGTAGAAATAGTGGTATCAAAGTTTGCTCTCCTTTTCAGCCAGATATTAATCAAGTTGCATACTGTCTGGTCCAAATGCAGTCATGTACATATATCAATCCCTAACAGGCCTGGCAAAAACCGTAAAGTTTCTGTCATACTGGGTACAGGATGAAATTTCTCCACTTAGAACCTATTTGCTCAGAGTTGCTGGCTTTGATATCTAGGCTATTTCTTAACACTTGTATGAAGTGTGAGCCCTAGGGCAAGCTAGAGGGAGGGCTGGGGTGGAGGTGGGAGGTGCTTCATGAAAAGCAACAGGCTCTACAAACTAGTGCTGCTGCATGATTCTCACAATGCGGTGAAGTGAGTCTGTAGTGGCAAAAGCCAAGTATTGACAACAGAGCCAGTCTTCCAGAATAACTCCACAGTCCCTGTCCAAGGACTTTTCTGCAAACTTGATCATCAGCAGCGTCCTTTTTATATCCAGCCAGTTCTGAAGCACAGCATCTCTCCGTGAGGGGTTGGAAGATGTACTTAGAGCGTGAAACAAGTCCTCACGTGGACCCCAAAGCAAACATTGAAGGATTCCCTTTGCTTCTGATATCAGGATCCTCTCTGAAGGGTTGGGATTCAGCAGGCAGCTGGCGAGTTGTTGAAGCCCTTGGGAGTAGAGGGAACGGCAAGGAATCTTGGGGAGATCAGCACGAGTATACTCCTTCTCCTTCAGCTCTGGATTCTCATCAAAGGGGTTGGGTAAGTGCAGCATTTCATAGATGAGGATGCCAGTCTGGAACTCATCACACTTTTTGTACTGTGTTGCAGTGATGATTTCTGGAGCAAGGCGGGACTGATCCCGTAGGACTTCAGGATCCACCATATGACTCTTCTGCTTGGCCTGGGAGAAATTACTCACTATTAATCTGGCTGGGCAAGCAGTGTTGGGACTGGGTTCCATGGACTCGGGGCTCAGAGGGCTGCCGCCTGGTCTGGAGTGAACAAGCAGCAGATTCTCTAAGCGCAGATCACAGTGTGTGATATGGTAGGGTTTCAGGTGCTCCAGGCCCAAACACAGCTGTAGAAGGAGCAGGCAGACCTGCCTCTCATATAAATCTGGGCTCTTTGCATGGCGGGGCGCAGATTCTCGCACAAAGTCGGCCACTGTTAAGTATGGGACCTCCCGTGTGATGACCACAACGCGGCTGCGTGGCTTGCTGATGGTCCCCTGGTTGCTTGAGCTGTCTTTCTGTGAAGCCTCCGGACTGGTAGGAGTGTCTTTGTTCTTCTGCTCTGGCTCTTTCTCCTCTTCCTCCTGCTCTTCTTCTTCCACCTCTGGTGCATCAGCATCCTCCCACGGAAGGAGACGAACTGGCACTTCAGCAAGGAAATGGCCACAGTCCTGCTGGATGTTAAAGTTGATAGCCAGGCTCTGCCGGATAGACAGGCTGTGATAATACTGCTGGGATTCTTTAGCTTTGCTCTTACAAATCTGGGGAAGAAAATAAACAGAACAGACAGAACACATTTGTAAATTATATATCTATCTATATATTTCATCGGTACTTTGTTGATGGGTATTCACAGGGTAACCCTAAACACAAACACTGAAAAAGTTCTTTCCTCAACTGACCTTGGCAGCCTATCTTAAGGCACATAAAGACTTTTCATTGGATAGTGAGCAAGTGCAGACCAACACGTGCAGACAGATCACCCTGTGCATATATTATTCACTGGAAAATACAGTTCAGGCAGGTTGCACTCCCAGTCAGAATAGCAGCTGACACATGGCAAATACACAGTGAAGCTTACTCTACAATTACTGTTTATCCATATAATTCTATTTTGCGTTTTTCTCTCAGCTTGGTGTGAAGCTTGAACAAGGTAAAAATAATCAATGGCAATAGGAGATACAAACAAACATGCATAGAATATCTGAGGATATGATCAAACGATTGCAGGACTGACTGAGCACAGCATAACAAGTTACCACCTGGGAGCTGAGCTAAGTGACTGGATGCATGCTCCTTGCCCACTGTAATGGGAAACTGCAATCTATCTGCTGCGGCTGTGTCAAGCTAACACATCATGTCTGCAGTGAAGGGTGTATGTGTGTATGGCAGAGGCTGTTGGCAAGCGAACTTGCTCTGCCTGAGATGGAATGGAAACTCAGTAGAACATGATACCTTAACTGCATTGATCCTAAGTATGTTTTTATTTTGCCATATAGAGCTCTATTTAATTCTGTCCAGCAATATCTTGTTGATATGTACATTATCACCATAATAATTATCCACAGTAATTGTTGGCACTGCCATAACTGGCTTCTCCACCCCCCTGACAACAGTCACTGGATAGCCTCTATTAGGGCCTCTGTTCTAAGGCACTTACTGATTAACATTACAGCCTTACAAAGACTCAGGTGTTGAACTTGCATGCCAACCTTAGTTTTACCGACTTCAGGGAGATCATTTCAAGTGTGTAAAGCTGAGTGTATGTTGTAAGCTTTACAAGGTTAGAGCCCAAGCATTCAGTTGGTATAATGCTCCAAATGCCAAGCTCAAAGGAAAAGAGGAATACACCTCACTGAAAACCAAACTTTCAGCTTTTATATGCTTATGAGGTTAAGAAATATAGTCTAATGGGAGATTGAGCCTTCTGCTTATTGATGAGAAAAGTGCATTGGCAAATAATCATATGAAAGTAGACACAAGTAGTAACAGTATTTTGACTGTCCTCCTGTCTTTGATACTGTGCATTTAGACTTCCCTGCATATTATGTACACAGTGGTGTAAACTGATTGTTTATAACTGCCATGCAGAAACGAATGTGAAAAATGCATTTTCTAGTCCATGTTATTTGGGTGAGGAAAGTCCTAATTCTGTGAAGATGCTGAGAATTGCCCTGTTTGGACAGTGCCTTTGCTAATTCATATTTGCAAATATATTTTATCCTGTTAGAGGTGAAGTCAGTTCCTGATGGAAAGTTCCCCCCCTCCCCCCCCAGAGTCACAAAAGTTTAAACAAATATAGTAAAAAGATAGCATTAACCTTTGAATTATACATAAAGAGAAAATGCCAGCTGATTGTGTCTGGGAGACACAGATTTATCACATACTTAATACTGCACAGAAGGCAGGAGTAGAAAAGTGTTATATAGACCCAACCAGCATGTATCAAATCGGAGTGGGAGAACAGCTATTAAGGAAAATGGAATAATTTAGTCTTCCATGCCCTGCAAGTCCATGGCCTTTTTCCTGTACAGCCAACCATGGGAATAATAAATTCCAACTGCAGAAAAAGTTCAGCGTGTTGTAATCCAGCCTTTAGTTTTAAAAGTACTTAAGTGACCTAATCCAAAATAGAAACCCATTCTGAAAGAGTTTTCATGTTAAGGTCAAGCTTACTTGCTGGTAAGAAAAGTGCAAACAAGCATTTACCCTTAGCTTTTGTACTATATTGTATTCTATTAGCAATATATAATCCAGAGAGTATTTGCTCTTAAAAGAACTAATACTTCTCAATTTGGTGGATACAAGGCCTTTTTTATAGCATATGAAAAGGATTTCTCCTTGCTGATAGAAAAAGAAAAGGAATCAACAGTTATTCCTAGTTTATAATTTCAGTCCTAGGCAGCCTATTTTTCCTACTTCAGAAAAGGGCTCTCAAACGGTACAAAAGCAGCTCTTACAGGCCTCTGTGGAGGTGGTGATGCTTCCTTCTGATTTACAAATGATTGGCCATGCACCTCTGCACCAAAAGGCATTCTGCTATTAGGCAGAGTACACTGCCTTTGCACTCATTCCCTTTTCCTCTGAGCCAGCAGAACTGGCCTGATCTGTATGCTGACAGCTGGATCATTCCTAAGGAATGCCATTCCAGCCTACTAAAACCACCCCAAAAGTGAGTTGAACTTCTCTATCTTCTCCTTGCTATTCCTTCCTGCTATTCAATCCTAAGCCTATTTTACAAATTGAACTGATGGCCCTTCTCCTAGCTGGTACATTAAAAAATATCAATTCCTATCCTTTAACGTTACACCCTCACACCTGGGAAATATAATTTTCCCCCTCTTCATTGCCTTCTTTTCCCTCATTCCAGCCCTCATTCCTCCTATCTTTATTTCTAACTCTCTGATTCTTGTTGCTCTTTTCTGGGTTCTCCCCATTTATTGCATCTTTCTCAAGCATGGTATCCTATAATGAAGACAGTATTGCAGTGAAGACCTCTCCAGCATCAAGCAGAACAAAACTTTGAATATAATGATCCTTGTAACACTTCTCAGAGTGAACAAGCCACAATATTAACTCCATTGTTACTGTGGTCCATGAAAACCTTCAGAGCAGTGCCCACTCTCAAGTCTGAATCCACAGCACAAACTTTCCCCAAAGTCACTTTTAGGAGTTTCAGACTCCTCTCTTTATACCAGCAAAACAGAAATGAAAGGCAGGAAAGTATACGGGTACATGAACATACATGTGCTATCTACAAAGTCAAGAGAGCTAAGATCTGATTACAGAGGTATTTTCTGCTTCTTGCTTTTAGTTTATGAACACCAAAAAGTGAGAAGTGGAAGAGGCAGCTGGGTTATTTAAGGCTGATTAAATTGCTGACTATAGAAACAAACACTAGAATCTGTATACTAAATGCTTTGTACTTGACAAGGGGAACAGAAAGCTGGGCTGTCTACAAGCTGCACCCCAAAACTGGAGTATGACAGCAAATGGTCACCTGTCTGAATTCAGAAAACACTTTCTACAAGACAAACCTGCAATAAACTAACATTTCTGTGAGCATCTGGCTTCTCTTCAGACTGCTGTGAAATGCAGCTGCTTGAGTCCAGGTAACTCCTGGGGCTTTAGATTGGACAGCTCACATTCTTATTTACCAGTATCTCATTAGAATGAGGAAAATGTACTGAAAGCAGTGGAGACAGACCAAGTTTTCTTACTGATCTGTTGAAAGAAAGCTTATAGAATGTAAATACAATTTACTCATTTTCTGAGTTGCAGATTCTACTTGGAACTCTATTTTATATTCCCATTTTTCAACAGAGTGCTGAATGTTAGTGTTTAATACTGTTAATGGGTAATAATGTTCATCCTAGCGTTTTGTACTGGAATAACTCTGTATTCCAACTTGTATTGGAATAACATTTTCAAAATGGTTAGAATCAGTAATGCAACCAAAGTCTGGATTTACATTTGGAAAGATTTAGGGAGCAGTGTTTTAGACTGCTTGTGATGGATTGCTAAAGGAGTGGATACAGAGCTTTTCTGTTTGTGACAGTTATTGCTGTGTTGAAACTGTGAGTAAATACATGGCCCAGTTTTCTTTGCATGATTTTTAAAGCTTTTGTCTGTTCCAGTTAACTCCTCTAAAAACCCATGGAAAACCTGTTGCCTTTTACATACCTCGTATGTTGAATTCCTTTTTTTTGGGCATGGGAAAAGAAAAAAAGGTTAAAATACTTGGACTGAAACACCAACAGAAAGTAGGATCAATCCGTCATTTACCATTTGCTTTAATGAAATACAATCAGCTGAGCTATGAAGATAAGGTATGTGATAATAGCTGAAAGGAAGGTGTTGATAAGGGCTTGACAAACCTCATTTTGAAAGCTGATAAAGAGCTGGTTGTTCAAAAGATGAAGCAATGCTGGTAAAAAGCCCTTCCACATGATGCAAGAAAACAATGAGAAAAAAGCAGAGATCCCAGTAGGAAGGAATGGAAACTTTCCATCTTCCTTTTCACTGGAATGCAATGTCATCATGGATCTGTACTTTAGTGCATCCTTATGAACTAAACTTCAGTCACATTTCTAGGGGTGGGAACAAGTTTCCATATATCCCACCATTCCCATTTTCTCCCCTCTGCCCCCATCCCTAAGAAGCAAGATTTTAATGGTTCAGAGCTTCTAAAAACTGTTCTGCATTAGCTTTTCTTTTTCCTTTATGAGGCCAGTAGCCTACTGTGCCATCAGCTGACTTCCACTTTACCAGCAGGGAATCTCATTTCCACTCTGTCCTATGCGTTTTCCAGGGCGTCAGTGAACTTAGAGCACAGTGAATATTGTGGGAAATGAATTTACAAATGCTGAAAATGAGAAACACAGAAGATCACAAAGACTGCACCATCTGTGCTGCTGCGTTGTATTGCACAGAGGGACAACTGCAAATGAAATTCTGTGCAGAATGAAAGCTTGCTAATCCCAAATTGATAGCTTGTTCTTGGCACAACCTTGTTTTCCAAGGAGGCCAGTTTGATCTCTGATTGACCTCATTTTCTTGATCTGGCCTTGGAACAGAGCTTTGACTTTTTAATGATGTGCCAAAATACAGGGCTCTACGCTGCTGGGACTGAACTCGGGACGGGTTGAAAGATGAACGTCAAGAGCTTTATTTCCATCCGAAGCATGAAGTTCTGGGATGACCTTCAGTAACACTTCTGCCAAGAAGCTCCACTAGGAAACTGAATTACCCAAACCCCACCTTAGCACACTGTGACAAACCGAACAGAACTGGAAAATAACTGTCAGCTGCAACAAGGAAACTGTCAGCTGTATTCAGCCCAGTAACTCTGTACTTCTGCATTGCTCTGGTTTATGCTTGCGACAGGAACCTCAGCAGAAAGCCTAAGGTTTTACTGCTAGAAGAACTCATGCTGCTGCCCCGTATCAGTCAAAGCAATAAATTTAACTGCTCCTTTTGAGCTGTTTGCACCTTTGCAGTTCCTGTTATCCTGCCTGAATGGCATTGCAACATGTGCCTGTGGCCAGAACACACAAGCGGCAGGCCATAACCATGCTGGATTTGATGGCTGTATTGTTCCATGTGGACTCTGAATCATGATTTCTATGTGTCTGTCTATGATATTGTACAGTAATTTCCTTGCGAGTTTAATACTGAAAGTGGCAGTAGTTTACACCAGTGACACAGTCATTACCTTGTCTGTTACTCATTCTGAGTAATCTTTTTTCCCCAATAAAAAAGATGTGTCATATCACTGCCTTACTCAATCTCTATACAGATACTAAGAATTAAACTAATCCAGTCCAGACTGTACAAAAGCTTGTGCTCTCTGCTGCTTCCACTTTAATGTAACCTTTATGCTACATATTTGGAATTACTGATAAGAATGTGGTTTCAGATGAATGTTTACCCATATTGCCCCAGATCTACCTTAGTGGTACTGCACTTAGTGAAGGAAAAATACTTCAGGGAGTAGAATTTTATGGAAACCTTTCCTGTATGGGAACTCCTGGTTTTTCCATTTGGAAAGGAGTTTTATGGCTTATTTACTTGTTTTACTTATGTTTCAGTCAAAATATTTTCCACATGACTTCCTGCAACATTTTTGGTGCAGGATGTTTACTGGCATGATGATGATGATGATGATAATTAGGTGAGAGTGAAGCAAAAAGCATAATCATGCTTTGAAACAACACACCCCTTCAAACAATGTTTGACAGAACAAGTCGTGCCCTTCACCAAGTTTATCAGAGCATCTTTGGTGATACCACCAAAATATAGAGGTGCACTGGTACATGCATCTGCACAAAAGGTTCATTCTGCTTCATTTAGTACAGCAGTAGTCAAATAGTGAAAGCTTAATTTTTAACAGCGCTTTTGTAATTCTGCTGTTGGAGATACAATCTGAAAATGTGATTTGTTTTTTACTTATGTATTAAGACAACGGTCTTTGGGGTGAATCTCTTGTTTTCTACAAAGGGAATAAGAATTCAGAAATTCCATTGTCACATTTTTTGGTCACATTTTTTCCTCAAATCTAATATTAATGTCATAGAACTTAAGAAGTGTCTGACTTGTTGCTTGGGTAGTTTTACAGGACTCAAAGCTACAGAAATTTACACTGTGTGGCTCCATATACACTTTTAAAGTATATTTCTAAGACTTGATAAAAACCAACAGGAAGATTACATTTTGGATTCAGAGGGCTAGTCATTTTAATCTCACTGGTTTTGCCATATTTTTGGGGGGCATGAGGGATTTAAAAAGGCAGAAACACATAGCTTATTTGCTGGAGATATTCTATTACATAATTTGACTCACTTAGAAAATACCCATAATGATCAGACTGGTCAATCTCTTAAAGCTGAATTCCCAAATCTCTGTGTAATGTAATAGCAATCTGTTGTCAGGAGGTTTTGTACAAATCTGCTCCTGAACTGATGACTTAAAAGTCAAAGATCAGCTAGGGCAAATGTTAAGATGAGGCCGTATCTTCATGCATCACATTGAGCAATAGGGGGGGGATTTTCAAGAGTAGCTTCCTCTCATTGTAACAGCACAACAGCTCATGGTGACCTCCAGCTCAAGGATATTTTGTGGATCCTTCGCTCACTCTCAAGGCCTTCACACCTATATTACACTGCAGTGAATTCTGTTAGTCTGAGAACTGCTTTTAAGGCATCTGAATGAGGAGCTATAAAAAAAGCACATATTTGATCATGCTAGGTTGCTGTTCTTTCTTGAACAGTAGATAAGAAAACAGCTACATAGGACTTGCCTATTGGGGAATACTTTAAGGGCACATCCATACTGGGCAAAGAGGAATCACATTAGTGATAACCCGGACCTGACTATATAGGAAAATACCACCTTGGGTCCTAGCAGCAAACACTTTTGCATTAGTCTGCTGAAACCAAAAACCTCCAGACAGCCAGACTGCTGATTCTGCAACCAGAGTAGATTGCCAGATATATTCATGGTCTGGTCCTGAGCCGTATTGTATCACTGGACGTAGCATCCACAAGACACCCATATTTCATTGTACATCTTATCAAAAAGATGTACAATGAAACAATCCTTGATGATTAAAGAAATACCAATGGTTATGCCAACAAATCTGCCTTAGGAAAATGCCTTTTCAAGTCTGGGAAGAACATATCAGTTGTACCAATCTTACCTTTTCTTTTTTATCTTTCCTGTAAACGATGATGCGGCAGTGATAACATTTTGTTCCTGTAAAGCACCAGGCTTCTGAGAATGTCAGCATTCTCTATGAGCAATAATCAATTGGGCCGCACACACCTATCTGTGCTGGGTAATAAATGTTTTATCTCAAGTTTCAACAAGGAGTCAAACATTCAATGATTTACTCAAGGTCACACAGGAAACCTGATAGGACCAAGTCTCAGCTGTCTTTCTTACTATCATCCTACCAGATAAGCATTGAGAACTGTAGAGATACAGCTCTCAGAACGAACAACCTATATAAAAGACCATAAAGTAACACCATCTAGTGAGACAACTGCCAACTATTCATTAAGAGATAAGAAGTAAATCTAGTAAATCTTATTTCTGTTGTGTGTTAGCTGAAGACTAAACTAGACCCAAATCAATGGAATGGTAAAAGGCCACAAAACATTGACACGTTCTACTTTTTTTAGTATAGCTTATAAGAAAACACTGATGGCTTGAGAGAGCTTTTGCAAGGCTGGTGATTAACACTGATAAAAATATAAGACCTTCTGTGGGAGCATAAAGATATATTAGCCTAGCCTGTACATTTAAAATTACATGGCTCTGAAAACTGAGAACTTTGAAATCTTTCCTAGGAGAGATGTTTTAGCATGGTCTGCATGCAGATGAACCACAGGATTATGCATTGCAAGTCTCCAAACAGCTGCTGACATGCGTTAAAATAATACAGCTTTTCCTTCAGTATTTAATTAAACACTGATCATGGTAAAGACTGAGTTGTGTTGATTTTGTTTGAGTGATTTTGGAGCTGCAATAAAACCAGATGAAACTTGAACAGCAGATACCAATGCAACCCAGGCTCCTCGTGAGAAGGAAGGGCCTGTGTCCTGGGAATCTTACTTTTCATACAGTGCTGCTGCAAGACCCATGCACTTACAGGGCTTATCGCCACTGGCTGTGTTTCAGGTTATCCTGTCACTGATGTGGAGGGTTACCATTTTTCAACCCCCTCTTACCTTGACTGCGTAATTGTTGAGAGGATCTTTTGCGTAAGAAGCTGGGTAGTAAACTGCATCCCCTGCCTCGCAGCACGGCTTGTCGCTGGTCAGCCTGAAATCCGACCAGCTGTCCACCCCGAACCGCAGCTGGTCCTTCTGTCCGGCCATGAACAAGTCTTCACATTTAAGTGCCAGCTTCTTCAGTGAATCAGCGTGAAGGCTTCGGATCTTCCCGACCACCTCCTCCCGGTTTTCAATTCCTCGATAAAGTGCTTGTCTCTGCGGCTTCTGGACTCCTTTGCCCTGCTTCGTGTGCGAGATGCGCCTCCCTGTTAGAGACTCCATGCTATTGGAACACCGGTCCTTAATACTGATAGTGGTTAGGCTGGAAACACTGTTAGTTGCTGAGGTGGTTGCTCTTAGCTTTTCTGTAGGCCTGTCCAAGGAATCTCCTGACTCGTTGTCCAGTATCTTGAGCTCCAGGCTGACAGAAGAGCAGGCGCTGCTTGCTTCCCAGTTGGTGTCAATATCGTAGGTGGGATTGGCCACAATGCACAGGTTGTTCTCCAGAGCCTGCTTCTGGAGATCTCTGGGTGTCGGCTCTGTGTTCGCTCTCAGAATGGTTTTCTTTGGCAGTGGAGGTGGCGTTGGCTGTAAGATGTTCATTGTCTCCTGGTCTATTAGTCCTCCAAAGGCAATGGCATCATCCAAAGCTCCCTTCGGCTGCCTCGGCTGTTTCGGAGGTATCATGGCTGCTCTGGACTGTCCTGTGAAATAAGAAGATAATAGTAACAGAAGATTAAAGCACTGTGCCTCTGCTGCTCATATTTGTGCTCTACAAAGAATTTCAGGGCAAAAAGAATTAAAATGTGACTAGGACACCCCAATATTTGAAGAAAACCTAAATCTATACCTGAAAAGATGACCTCATGAGAGATCAAAATGACCAAATAACATATACATATTGTCACATACAATCAGTCTTTAATTTGACCGTGGCCTATACATTCAAATCAGCTTCAGTGCCAGCAATGCTGGCATTTTACATCCCATAGGATTAATGACAAAATGTGTAAGCAAAACCCAAGCATTCATTTTGGCACTCGGGCAAAATGCCAGTGTCAGTAATTGCAGCCAGCCCCCCATAATTCCTTCTCCAGTCAATCAAGTGTAATATTCCTCCTTACTTCCTATTCAAATGTGCTAAAACTATGGATGGATGCTGCTGAGTGGCTCTGTGTACTCTTTCTTTGAGATTCTGAATTGCAGGTCCAGACACAAAAGCACGAGATTTGCACTGACAGACTGGTTTCAAACATTTGTGTGCTTCTAGGGAAGATAAACTTCCAGTCATGTGTTTTGCATGGCTTTTAGAGAGGACAATTATGTTTTATAACTGCCAGAGTCCTTGGAAATGGAGAATAAATAAATTACTATAATATAATAGCGAATAAAACCCACTAAACAGACAATATGAATGACCAACTGGCTGCTCTGGGACAATTAAACACTTGTTATTCATATAAAAATGAGATTTTTTCACTCTTAATAATCAACCACTACTTTCAGAGAAATTATTCTCTACGTTTTCTACTGCTCCTGTGAGGTTCATTGACTATTGTGGTAAAGTAGGAAGCCGATTCTTACAGTTGCAACACAGCAGCCATGAAAAGGGTGCTCTGTGTAACTACAGCTGAGCATCTTTCTAATAAGGGAGCAGCAAGTAGAAAGACACTGTGGCTATGTGACTCTTCATAATATCTGCTGAATCACAGAATCATTTAGGCTGGAAATGACCTTTAAGATCATGGAGTCCAACCATTAACCCAGCAATGCCAGGTCCAGTAAGTCTTCGTAAAGCAAGGACTGAACTGGAATGCTGAACCTAAGTGGGGGGAATCTCAGATTCAGATCAGAATTACATCACTTTGGTCCATAATAAATAACAAATGACTTTGCTGTCCATGACAAGAAAACCCAATCACTTCCTTTCCACAAGAAGATAGATTGTTACAGCTTTTATGAATACTACAGAATTTAAGATCCTCTTGGCCAGGATGCAGAAAACCCTGTAACACTGGGTTAGAACACTGAAAAGGACTTCTTAGATTCAAAAGATCAGGGAAGGCTGTGTTATATGTATCCACAAACAGAATAGCATTGGCTCTTGAACTCTTAACATTCAATCTCTTTTCAATCAGTCTAGAAGAGATGGCATCACAAACGGAAGCTGTATCTCTATGTTTTGTTTAAGCTCAAGAAACCCTCAGAAGAGCCTCATGGATTTTGTGATAAACCTGCACATGATAGAGGGGGTCAGAACGAGATTTTTCTTTAAGGTCCCTTCCAAGCCATTCTAAAGTGGCTTAAAAAAAAATTAGCAGTCAGGGGACCCTCTACTGCTCCTTTCTGATCTTGCTATTGCAGTGAACATGCTCTAAGAGCAGCTCCTCCTCTCACCATTTGAGATGCTGCAGCATCTACCACTGGGGCCAGCTGCGCAGTGCAGGAACTCTATCACAAGGTTACTTTCTACAGAGTGGCACGATTCAGAGTCAAAAGCAGAACTGATGCCCTCATGCCAAACACACACCGCCAGATGCCACAGGCTCCTGCTTAATCCTGAGACAAGTTCACTCACTCTTCATATTCAACTGTCTTGCTCATCCAAACGTGTTGTCTTCCACAGCTGCTCACTCTTACAAAATCTGTGACCTATGTACTTGTACCCCTGGCAGTATTCTGTGTTAAAGATCCCTTGCCCATTTTCTCATTCTTACCCTCTTGCCCACTATGCTAAAATAGCCTAACTGCTTCTTATTTCAGGAGGCAGTTTCCCAATACATGTTGCTTCTGTGACTTGCTCATCCAAGGACTGCACAGATGCTAGAGGGAAACAGCAATATGCACATCTCAAGCAACAGTGGCACAAGCTCTCTCCAAGAAAGGTAAGATTTACAGCAGTATTTCTTCTTGATTCCCTTATTTTCCATCTGCTTTAATGGCTCTGTCCTCTAGAAGCCTTTCAGACAGAAATGGGTGTTGCAACTGCACCCAGTGACTTTTGCATAGCTGTTGGAACTGTGACATCAAAATTGAAGGTAGTTTTCATAACCAGAAGTTATCTTTGCAGATGTCTGCTGGGGGTGGCAGAATCCAGAGAACTGCATGTGCAAGTCATTATGTAGTTACTTTTCCAAGTGTTTTCTGCTGAGGAAAACGAGTCTGTAAAACATGTCACGTTACCGCACTGTTTCTCCCCACAAGAACTGATTTTCCACATTGTAATCTATCCATATGTACTGTGTGTTTGAAAAGCTTCGTATGTGAACTGTTTTTATGCTGAGTTCTTAATGCTGTAAATTTCTTTCATATCCAATGGCCTATTCTTTCCAGCTCGGCTTTCCCTAAGCATGGCATGATACTGCATGTTCCGCATTTGAAATTCATTGTCTAGCAAAAAGAAACTGTTGTGTTAAATTTTGTCCCTGCCAAAGGCACAAGAATGTTCTTTTGCACACAGTTGCAGACCATTTGCTTCTCTTACTTGCTTGTCATCTCCTTCTCCCACTGGAATGCTTAAACCCCATTATTTCCATACCTACTGCACAGACGCTCCAACATTACAAGGTTCAGCCCGAGGTACACTTGGAAGGCAAATGAAAAGGTGGAACAGGCACAATATTAGGCTACCACTCAAAGCCATTTAAAGTGGCTTCCAGACTGCTTGAAGACAGAAAAATATGAACTCTTTATAGACAGCATCTTTCTAGAGAGCTTTAAGTAATTCCACAGTTCAGCAACATCTTCTAGTATAGCTCTCTCTATACTGTTTAGATACTGAAGTCTCCAGGTATCATGTAGAGCTCTGAAACTCCAAATCAGTCCTAAAGCATTTAAATTTTATTTTTGAGGGTGACTGGTTTACCATCAGACTTTTTCCTTAGAGTAATGGCATACTTATTGCTTAGATTTCTTGACAGTCCATCCATGGCTTTTGCTTAGATCAGATCAGCTGTATACATTGTCAGGAAGATTCAGAACTGTGACGTAAAATGCTTCTTTAATTGGGAAGACAACTAATGGTGAATCAGGCAAGCCAAGTGGGTGACACACTGCATGCTTCCAACCTGCCTTGATCAAAACTATTCCTGAGACATATACTGCTCTACAAAACACGATAAGCCAATACACCAATGACAGCAGGTGCTGCTGTACTTTCTCCAAACTCATTTTACTCTTGACATGGTAATATATCCTCCATTCCCCTTGATTCCTGAAAGCGGTTTTCTCATTATATGCCATTACCATCTCTCATCCAAGGATAACATCCCTTGTGGGAAGATGTCACTTAGAAAACAGAGCTGAAAACAATACTCTAGCATTCACGGTAGTCACTAAATGACTGCCATGATTACTAACTCTGTTCTCAATTTTAGTGATCATAGTGATCATCCCTAATCCCTCAGTGCAAGGATTTAGAGGGATTAACAAGACTCAGAGGGCTAAAATGGCCAAAATAACTCTCACCTCTTCCATTCTCAAACTTAACACATCACTTTGACAAAACCTCCTCATTTTACATTGCCAAGGACAACAAAAATGTAACAATAATGCATGTACAACATGGAAAACCAATATTCCAAAGCCACATATATGAAAACCCCAACTGAACTAGAATCAAAACTGTGGACTCTACAGTAGCGACAAGTGAGAAAGAGGAATTTCAGATGGCTCTTAGGTGTCTGCAGGAAACCCACTGCAAGACAGGGCTGTGCTGATCACACAGCTGGATCTCGGGGCGCGCCAGTAGCCTTTCCTTTGGCAGCCTCTGCTGACTCATTCCTCCCCACAGCCAGGAATGGAGTCGGATGTCCCTGTAGTTCTCATGTCAGTACATCCCCATTTCACCTTACAAAGTCCAGTTGTGAAAAGCTGATTAAAGTATTCATTAAGTAAAACCCACAGGTTGACCACCTCCAATTTACAAATTCCCCCTCTCTACCCTTGTCCTAGTACTTCCCCTCTTCCCCTTGTACTTGGATATTCATCATCCTTTGCAATCTGCATTTTTGTTGTAATGCAGAGCCTGGAAAAGATTTCTCTGTATAAGCAGCAGATCAGTTATCCTGATCCTTAATACCCTGACTGATAGAAATAACCAAACCATGACAAAACCCACAAATGCGTGAAGTACCTTCCAACCACTGCAAAAGCTCCCAACATACTTCACAGCCCCAATTCCAAGAAATGCAGGTTTATCACTTCTAAGGATGATAATATATGTAACAGAAAGGAGAGATATCACTTGTTAAGTAACATTCATGATGCACCTCCAGTTTCCTACCAATAATCTGGAACTCTGCACAGAACTACAGTGAGACAGACTGCAAGCATGAGATAAAAACTTCAGATGCAACAGCTTGTCTGCCTTGGTGACTTGTCAGGTCTTGCTGCCCGCCCTCCATTACACCATGTTAAAGATATTACCTGTACTAATTATATAGTATACAAAATGCCTCAGACTGATACTGTAATCACTGTCTGTCACTGAACTGTCAGTTTTAGTCAGCAATGATTTCACTACCTTATTTATAGCCTGACTATAAGCACACTGCTCTTGTCTAACTTTCTGACTGAGGCAATACTCCATGGCAGATGCTGTCGTTTGGGATTTTTTCCAATGTCAACAATCATAAAACCTAGAAACTTAGCTTCTTTTCCTCACCTTTTCTTTAGGTGTAGGGAGAAAAATAGCTGATAATAAAATAAACTATTCTTTTTAAAATTATGGAAATACTATCCCGAGTATACCGAGAATATCTTAATCTCCTTACAGCGATCCAAATTCAATCAAGTTATTTCCTTAATAAATTCAAAGACAGAAAAAATTAAAGATTCGTAAGGGAAAGGATTTTCCTTCTCTTGTCATCCTTACCATAAGCTACAGGGCTTACCTGAATTAACTTCTGTTAGAATAAGGGCACACAGTACAAAAGAAACAGCCATGCCTGACCTTGCGCATCTGAACGTTTGTTTCTGCATCTAGATTCCACTGGAGTTTTAAATGCATTGGCTGTTGATACCAAAGGTATCCCTCATCACAGTTCTGCTCACCACATGGGCATCCATCCACACCATGATCAAGCCAGACTGTCTTTCTTTGATAAGCTAAACAGATTCAGCTTCTCCAATTAGTCCTTATAAAAGGCCTGCCACAATACTAGGCATTTGCAAATCTGTTCTTTAGAGCCTGTACAGTGTTTTTTTAACCATTCTTCTTAAACTCCTCTTGTTTATACACCCAGAACACACTGGGCTCTTTTATCCTAGCATCACAGTGGGACCTCAGGTTTCCTGAAAGCCCCAACTCTTTTACCCCGTATCTGATTCCTAGAGAAGAATCCTCTACCTTTGTAATGCCTGCTCGCATTTTATGTTTTCTTTTTTAATTCCTAGATGTCTGATGTTACACATTTGCTGAAATAACAAATACAGCCCAGATCTCACACATGACCTAGTCTCAGATCCTGCATCTGCAGTTTGTTTCCTGACAAAAAACTCGGGCACACTTGCAGGTTTTGCAGGCAGGACTGTAAACTGATGACAGGACAACTCCTGTGGGAGCAGGAGAAGGCCAAAACCAGCTATAGGTGAGGGTGATGCCCAATATTAACTACTACCTGACTGCAGATGAAAGTTTACCAAAGCTTGCCATAATTTCTGTTCATAAAATTTCATGTGATGTGTCACAACTGCAGGTTAGACATTTATCAAGGTAACGACATAGTATTATCTGCTTTTCAATAAAACACCCACAGAATATGTATTATATCAGTATTTAGAAAATGAATATTGTGCATTATATGCTGCAAATTCAAATGGTCACAATATATTTTCCAAACTACAGGCTGTAGTATGCAGCTATACAAAAGGTAACTAGAAACAACTGCAGTTGAAACAAGAGTCAAATGTGATGTAAATTCTTGTATTACCCTTTCTTTCAGTTATGTAGATCTGTATTTGTCAATTCTACAAAATCTATGATTGTGCTGCTTGGTGGTGTAAGATGTGCAAACAAGTAGAATTATTCTCTATTCCTACCTAGTAATCTCTTGATAGCTATCTGCATTAGTGAGGCTGCTTGAATAAACCAGAGAAAGGTTTGAACAGCAGCCAGAGAACTCAGTGCCATTTAGGGTAGCAATGCTTTTAACAACAAGCAGCAAGCTTGCCAAGCCGGACCAAGCCAAGCCTCAAAGCTACTTTAACTCTTTCAAATCTAAATCTTACTTTGGTGACACCGAATCTGAAAAGTTGACCAAGGATGACAAGAAGATTTTGAATAGAATGCTGAGGGTCAAGTTTTATACAGTTCTACACAGAAAAAACACTGCCCAAAACGAGAACTGATGGAAGTGATTTAGGTGAAGCATTTAGGTTGGAAGGGACTTCTTGAGGTGGTCAGGTCCAACCTTCTCTGCTCAGTTGGAGTCACAGCTGAAGCAGGGTGTGCAGGCTCATGTCTGGTTGGGTTTTGCATCTCTCCACAGAAGGAGACTCCACAACTTCCCTGGGCAACTTGTCCCAGTGTTTAATGGTGTTTTATTGCCTTTCCCATGAGTTGGCTACTCCCAGTTTGTGAGATGCTGTGGGGAGGACAGAGGTCTACCTACAGAAGCATGTCTAATTCTGTACAGTGAAGAGGCTGCCATCAGGTGTAACCTCTTGCTAAAACTGAGCTAAATTAAGTACCGATTTGAACAGAAGATTCACACTAGCATTACTTTGGCTATGAAATACAGGTAATTCCTGGGTTGTATGAGCAGCCTGGCTAAAAACCAGCAATCTTACCACAAGGATAAGTGGTATTTCATACATTAAATGATACCTTAGCTTGACTCTTTTACATGTCAGTCTGGTTAAGCACATGAGCTAACCATGCTGTGAATAGTTTTGATGTGGCTAGATTTACTGGCTGGATTCTGTTGTAACATAGCTATGTCCTAAATTCAGAAAACATACAGATACACTTATATATGTATATTATATATATATGTATATCATATATATATGAAATCAATCCATTGGATCTTTCAATAATTCACCATACAAATATAAATATTAGTTTGCTTTCCTGAAGTTACAGTCTCTTGGTAGAGGTTAACAGCACTCTTGGGCATGGTATTTTTCCTCTTTGTGCTTTATAAACAACACCTAATGAATGTTTTAGTAGCAGAGCACATTAATAAGTTGGCCACTACTTCACATTTCAGGAAAAAAAAATGCAGCAATATCACTAAATGTCTAAGGAATGTATGCACCTGAGGCTTTGAAATGTAGTCCTTGATCCCTCAAACCTGTGTGGACGTGCCAAATCCCCTGTTTGTGTGAGCCAGCTCAGTACAGTCAGGTTACTCTTGTCCAAATGCTTAATAAGTTGTCCAGATGCTTAATACATAATACAGGGTTGGAGTAGTACAGAAACACCTGTATTCAGATGTTCGTGAACATAATAAATGAGAGATTATGGTTCTTTCAGAAAATATGGCTGTAAGGATTCCTGAATTCACAGTACTTCAAATCAAAATGCTTTACAAAATGAGGCTGATAATATCGATAGTGTATCTAAGGAGATGTGTATTTGTCTTGCTCACTTATTTCCCAGAGAAACCCTGCATACATGTATCTTCTTAATACACGTCAGGAATTCAGCAGTAGTTGCATAGACCATGCAGTACCTTTGGGACTTTCATACCTTCAACTTTTCTGAAAGAGCAACAGTAAACTCTCAGACTGGGATGAGAAATGTTTTAGTAAACAGAAGATGGCTACAAATATTTCAGAAGTCATTGATGCTCTAAAATAAAGCGTCCTAAAAGTCTCCCTGCTCTGTGTGCTAAACTCCTTTGATAAAAGCTCCTCCAAACAGATCAAACAATGTGTCTTTTAAAAGTATGCGAGATGGTTATCATTGAGAGCAATTAAAACATAGTTTTAAAATCACAGGAAAGAAAACCTTTTGAGTGTACCAAATCTTCATTTTCTTGGTTGTGTATCCCAGAATGAGACAACAAAACTGTTTTCTATTAATATTTACATTAAGATTTAAATTTATTATGAATTTGTTATTTTAAACATTTAAATTCATATTTAAAAGGTTGTCTTTAAAAACTAATCTTATGGAAGTGTATCAAGCTGTTCCAAAGGTTCTTCATGCCCTAGAAAGGTGTGTAAGAACTGAGATCTTCCTCTCTGATGACACACTTACCTAAATTGCTGTACGTAGCACTGCAAGCATTTAAGTCAGGAGAATTTGAAGTTTCTTCCTTTTCTTCCTCCACCTGTGGGCTCCGGAGAGATGATACCGGTATGACCGAGGCACTGCCACCATTGTCCTGCTTCACAAACACAGCTCTGGGAACACGAGGGGACAAATCCTCCAGTGTCGTATCATCGGGCACTTGACTGAAACAAAACAAGACAGAATCACCTGGAGACCAAAGCTTGGTGCTAGATCCTACTGGCAGAATACCAGATGAGGCATTAAATGTCTTCAGGAAGGGGAATGAACTGGTAAAGTAGGGAAGTTGTTTTCACCTTTCCTTTTAAAAAACAATGCCTTTCATACAAAAGGGGTAATAGAAAGTTTTACAGTCGACTGCAATCAAGATACGTGCGCCTGTATATGCAGGCATGAATCTGCATAAAACATACAGGACACACAGGACAACAGCTGAATTTAAGGTGCTTTTCACCAATCAGTGATTTTGCTTTAATCGAAGATACCAAGGCATAGCAATGGGGCTGTGAAATCTGAATAAATGCATACAACTGTAATGATACGTTTTCATGTACTGGTAGGAATTGGGGAACTGACACTGTGGGAAACAGACCGTAGCTTATCTAAGCCAGTAATGTATTTCCCATGTAAAATTCTCCAGGATTAAAATCCGTCTGCATTAGACCAATTGCAAAAGGCCATGAAGACATTCCTCTGTGCTCGCTCTTAGCTATGAGGTTTTAATCAAATTGTGATGACTTATAAACTTAAAAAGTGTGAAAATCAGGGATTCAATCAGTTGCCATGGATATATTTATTGCAGTATCATTTTAAAATTATGCATTATAGAATTTTAAAAACTATCCAGGTTTATTAAAAACCCCAATCCTACTGAAAACAGCAGCAATTATCAATAATATGCCACAAAAACACATTGGAGCAAAAATATTTGTGCCTTTATGCTCTCTCTCACAGAAACAAATAGTCACTATAGGCCAAACCTCAATGTCCTGTTCACTAATCAAATAGAAGCAAGAATTTTAAGTGTTCGTCACTTCCACAAGGGATAGGAGTAACGTTTCCTTCGAAGGATGAGCACCACATCATACATCTGGGCAGATAATTAATTTGTGTGGTAAAGATTTAAAACTTCCTCAAAGACTTTACATAAATTACAGGCTTATGTCTCTCTATGGCAAAGCCAAACTCCTGAAAATCACGGTACATAATCTTCTAGCAATCCCAGACTACAAAGATTAAAACATGCCGGTGCTTTGCATAACACAAGGCTCCATGTACGGTGCAGTGCGCACATGCCGTTTCTACTCAGACTCATGAATTCTAACTGCAGGCTGATACAAACCAAGCTCATTAGAACTTGTTAGTAAAAGAGATAAAAATGGCAGAAGTTCAAAAAGATGTAATCTTTAATTAGAATAAGTTTTTCTGTATGTTTTTAGTACCATGCATAGGAACGGTGTGAAGAACATTCCATGTGCCATAAATATACCCAAGAGAAAGACTTAACCTCGCATAATTCCAGAGCAAAGCATATATGAAAGTAAAGCAGTAACAAGGCTCTCAAGATGATGAAAAAATCATCTAAAGGCTTGTAATTGCTGTAAATCAGATACATACCTGCATTCCTCAACAGGAATATTTTCTTTAGGGAAAACTAGGTTCTAATAGCTTTACAGTTCTGTCAGTGCCACAAACCAGGAATTACCATATCTCAAAGTAAGTTTTTAGTACCGATTGGTGAGGTACAGAACATACTCATTCTCCAAACCAAACACATGCAAGCACATTCACTAAACCTAAGCTCAGAAGCGTTTTGCCAAAGTAAACCAACAGCTAGAAAGGAAGAAAGAAAAAAAATACCAACTCACCCACTGTACTCACTCACACAATTCCCCATTAAAGGAAATTCTTTCAGGGCCTTCTTGAGTCTTTTAATCATGTCTTGAAACTCTGGCGAGCCATTGATCCCACAGTGTTCTGATGTGCTACAAGTTGTGCAAGCTGTAAGCAACAGGGCTGAACTCTGCACAGAGTGATACACCTACTGCACCTTAATGTTTACCTTAGGGGGCTGGTCCCAGGGACTTGCCAAAGCGCCCCAGGAAACCAGTTAGTTACAGCCCTGCCTTCTTAACTCTTCCACTGCCTCCCGAGTTGAAAACAGTTCAGTCTGCTACATCACTGTTCTGGTATGACAGCTATGGTCTTAGTCATGTTAATTGGTTAAGGAAAAGCAGGTTCACGTTTCAAGAGGAGTTTTAAGAGCTTTGACTAAACCGCTGGTAAAAGCAAGTGAATATCTCAGATCTGTATTCCAACCAGTCTTAGTATGTGGATCTAATACATTTTAAACCGTAGCACTTAGGTGTCAGGCCATGAAATCAGTGGGGAAAAGCCTCCCTGTAACTGAACAGAAAGGATGGAGACATCCAGCATACATACGAGGGGCAGCGACCTAAGAGCAAAATGCCAACCCGTGACCAGCGCCGACAGAACCCAGAAGGAACAAAAGGGGAAAACATCCTCCCCCTGTAAGCTGCAAAATTCCCAATTGCTTTTGCTTCATGGAGTAGCCTAAACAGTTAAAAGCAGCAGTTTTCAAGAGAAGTAGAGCAGCTGATAAACAAGCAGTTCTCTGAGATTACAGCTGTTAAAGCCTGAATTCGTCTAACTTTGTATCTGCTTGTTGATAGCAAGTGATACTTAAAGCTATCTCCTTATTTGGGATATTTATAGCTATTTTGCCAGGATGGATTCTTTGATGCCTTGCATAAGAGCACGTATTTAGCTTTTACCATAGTGGGTGCAGCCTCCTCTGTCCAAGCCTTGTTCTTTTCCCTTTTCTATTTCAAACCTAAACTTCATAGGAAATTAATTACCTTGGAGAACTCTGCTTGCCACGAAAGTGACTGTCCTTCCGATTCACATCCCACTGAATTCACATGCTTGTCACTCACATGCACATAAGCTCAAAATGGTTTTAAAAGTGGTTTTCTTCTGTGGGGACAAATGGCCCTGACTCCTTCCCTCAGGCTCTCCTCCTCCACAGCTTTTGGAGGGTAGCCAAAAGATGATGTGCTCTAACTTGCCTCGGTCTCTCGGGAACAATATGAGCCCAGAAAGCAGCCTGTGCAGCCTGTTGATTTTCATGAGGACAGTGGAATCACAGCTATTGTCTGACCTGTATTTTCCTCTATTCAGATCACGCCTT
>JBCJKH010016370.1:0-11251 GCA_039877255.1 Loriculus beryllinus
GTCCCTCAGGGATCGGGGTTGGGACCGGTCTTGTTCAACATCTTTGTCGCTGCCATGGACAGTGGGATTGAGTGCGCAGGTTGCTTCCAAGCCCCATCCAACCTGGCCTTGAACGCTGCAGGTATGGGGCAGCCACAGCTTGCAGTAAAACCCCTCTATGGCCATTTATAATTTTAGATACCAAAGATTTATTTCCTTTTTGTTAAGCTTGAGCCCACCCTTTGCGTATGGACACCCTTTGTGAAACTCCTGAAGGCACAGTCTGGGATCACCATGCTGTTATCAGGGAAAACTCTGCAATTAAGGAAGAACTCATAACAACAGATGACAAAATGGATTTCTATATTAAAATGAGGCAACCAGATCTTCTATCAAAGCTTATCAATCATAATAAACTGAAACAGAGCTTGCTCACCATTCTTCGTAGTGGGGTAATTCTGATTATTATTCTAGGTAAGCCCTCAAAGCAACACCTAGGATGATTTTTAGAAGTGAAAACCTGAACCTAAGCCTCAGGAATTTAAAACACTATGTTCATTGTGTCTATGTTTTTTTAAGCCTTCCATCCCCAGTCCTCCTAGGAAGAACCAAGCCTGTTTGACCCTGAATCCACTCCAAGTACCATGGAATCATCTGAACCAGAAGAATGCTCATCAAAATTTAAACTTGTGACAGCAGCTCCAAAGGCAATGAAAATTTTATTGAATTCCAGAGCCTTCATTTTCTACACAAAGAGCACGTGGTGAAGAGGCAGCAGACAGTCCTCTGCAATGACAGCCTGTGGCCTTTAAGCTCTTGCTTCCAATCTTCAGTGCAGGGCTACTCCCAGTTGAAACCCTCCACTTCAGTTACTATCACACCATCTCTCTTGTACACGAAGCTGCAAGAGATGTTTGGGATACGATTCTTTTTAGATCCACCTGCTCCCTCTAAATAAAACCCCAACATGGATCCTCCATCTATACCGAGACTATTTAACAAATGATCTGCAGCACTTCTTCAGTCAGTGGAAGATAAAACCCTTCTGGCATTTATGGACATTCGTTCTGGATGGGAGGACTTTTTTTCCTTAAAGATATGTTTAAATCAATCACCAGCATTGCAGGTGCATGTCATGATATACAAGTTCTTAGGCATCCACCACAAAGTTTCAGTCCTCAGTAAAATGTGTTATCACATTATCATTACTCATGTATTGCTGTATAAGGACTTTAAAAGGATGATGACCACACTTGATGCACAGCACTGCAGCGTTACCACGAAGTTAGGAAATGGCTGTGAGCACTAAGGATGAGCTTTTCTAACAGATTGTGAAACAAGGGTTTGGTTATTGCATGAATTATTGCTATAGGTAAAGCTGAAGCCTCCATCTACAGTGAATGACACCCAAGTGCATTGGTAAGGACAAGTTTATAGGTTGCCAAATGGGAAGATGGCAAATTCTCCACAAGTATTTCCTTCGAGTGCATTTTTAACAAACAAACCCAAGTTTACATCTTTTTGTTCACATCTTTTTGATCAGTGAAGGAAAAAACAGACTTGATTTTCAATTTTGTCAAAGATGCCCAAGAGAAGGGAGATGCCTGAAGAAAGAAGAAGGGGCTGGAGAACAGTAGGATGGGGTAAGAAAGCTGGGCCAAGGGGTATAAATTCAGGCACAGACAGATACAGATGGGTGGAAGAAGCACAGCAAGAGAAACAGCTGGACAAAGGAGGCGAGAGCGATGGGAGTGCTGATAGCACCATGATTTGAGAAGAGCTCAGGAGGGTAGGGATCAGCTGAGCAAAGAACAGGTCCCCAGAGGGACTAATAGAATTTAGTAGGACACTAGAGACAATCAGTGCAGTAGAAAAAGACATTGATGAATGAGGCACAGGAGTAAGGGCAGGGCAAGCTGGGGCCTCAGGGAAAGAGGAAGACAAGGCTGGAAGAATTCTGCCTGCACTGCCTCATGTGGAGAGCAGATACCTTCAGATGCTGTCCCTATCTGTGCCTCTCGGGTGGGCCTGGGGATGTGGATGTTTCAAGGGCAAAGCTGTTTGTGAGCAGTGACTGCAGCCCATCAGTGATGTGATGTGGGCTGGTGGCCTGCTGGAGCAGCAGAGCCACTTGCCCCTCATCAGTGCCTAATGCCCATCACAGCTCTAGAGGGATGTATTAAGGATGCATATTCTGAAAATCAATGGTGGAGTGTCTCACACTGGGCACTAACACAGCTGGATACATTTCATCTTAATTTTTCTATGTCTCAGTCAATTTTTAAAATGGATTCAATACCACTTCATTTCAGCAGTGCACAAATATACATTCATTAGTGTTTATGAATGATTCAGGTTCTATGGTGCTGAATATCAAAACAGAAATAAATATGGATTTGAGCCGAGCATGATAAATAAATCATGGAACTACCCCCGAATAAGGAAAAAATAATCAAATATTGAATATTTCTCAATAAGGCAGTATATGAAGTTTGCTCACTGCACAAGGCAGCAGGATCCTGTGGAGAAACAGCAGGAAAACACGTATGGTAAGATTTTAAGATGCTTATACCCTGACCCTATAACAAGAGGGAAGGGGGATGTGTCAAGGTAAAGACAGCAAGCCTTGAAACTTCTGATCTTGGAATATTTGCCTGTGCAGTCTTCACAGTGTACAGTGCATTTGTGTGCTGGATGAGAGCACGAAGCTACAAAGGCCAAAACGCAAGCAGTTTTGATGATAATTTCAGATATGAAACCATTTGTTCACTGAATACAGATTGCCTGGGATCACCTGGGGGGAAAAACCCCAGAACATAGGTCTGCAAACAGTAAAAATAACTGATTGGCTCCACTGCTCCGCTAAGCCCCACTCATATTTATCAAACTGATGGGAACTTCCAGCACTACCAGGTGTATCCCTATAGTAACTGCCCACAAGGAAAAATGTTTTTTTCTCATCAAGTAAAAAGAGCGATGGAGAGTTTATGCTTTTCTGGGTTTTTTTTCTGCTTGTAATAACACCAATTCTGTAGGCTTGCTACAGAGTTATCCAATCTCTTTCATTTCCAGATCAATGAATGCAGGTCTATCTTCATATCAAAGTCCCTTCTAATTTCCAAATCCCCAAAATGACCTTAATTACAATCCACTTCATAACAGCTTCCACATAAAGAACAAGCAAACAAGCTGAGACTCGGCGGTCTGAAAGGGAACAAATGAAAAGGATATAATAAAGGGCTATAAAATCATGTCTGGTGTCAGGGGGATAAGGATAGATTGTTTCAGCATCTTCCCATGCAAGCTAGGAAAAGGAATATCCAATAAAGTTAACAGAGATCGGTTCAAACCAACAAAAAGAAGGTGCTGCTCCTATCAGTGTCAGGGGATGCTGCAAATACAAGATGTTTACATGGGAGAAAGAGGGGCAGGAGATGGATTAATAGGACAGAAATCTATTGGGAATAGCTAAATCATGTGGAAGCTACATATAGCTCAAAATCTCCAGTCTGCAAATGGCTGGAGAACGAGACATTACCCAAGGGAAGCAACAAATATTCTTGCCCTTTACTTGAATTCTCTCAGCCATCTGCTTTGGACACCGTTAGGAACAAGACACCAAACACATGGGCCTTCCGCTTGGCTTAGCACAGCCACTGCTGTACTGCTGTGGTCCCTTCACTCACAAACCCATGTGCATAACAACACTACACCATCACACACCTTCCTTTGCACACTGCTGCTATTAAAATAAGAGGACTTGAAACGTGTGGCCATCCCCGGCCCTGACAGCAGACACTTGTTCAGCCTCCAGAGCCTAGTGACCAAAAGCCCCCAGTTCCTGCCCATCCCATGTGTTGCTCCAATTTACTCTCCCTGTTCATGGTCCCATGTCAGTCACACTCCTCATTGAAGCAAACAGGAGGACACCTCAGGCATCAGAGCTGGCAGCAGCCACATCTTACAATAGGAGGTTTAACTCGTGTATGACACTAACTGAAGTGTCAGCTGGGTAAGGTAAAGCCTACAGTGCTGTTACCAGCAGGATTTTCCCAAGGGAGTGCACTAAGAGAGCTCTTCAAGTGCATTATGGAGAACACACCCCTAAAGCAGAATGTGACTGAAGGGAATAGACACGTTCACATCTTGGACACTCTGCATTATATCTGAGTTGAGCTAAAGATAGAATGGATTTGGGGTGTATCTTTCAACTTCTCTAGGACTGACCAGAAACACCACACCACTGTAACTGTGCTGTACGAAGCCAGGATGTTCTCATTTCCCTTACAAAAAAGGGATTGGATTCTAACAACTTCAATGCATACAGATACAAAATAAACTTCAGGCAATCTTTGTAGAGTGTGTGATTAGTTGCACAAAAGCACATCTTCTCACTGATTTCTCAGCTTTCTAGAATGACCAAAGTTGGAAGCTGGGGTCTGTTTCTTATCACATGGCAAGAATCGGTCTCAAATGGGCAAGTTCAGTGAATGCAGGTAAGTCTTGCTGTGTGTTAGTGTAAAACTGTTCTCCTTCATATGCACCATCTTCCTGCACTTTAAAGACATTTCTTTAACTTTGAAAACAATGATCAACAATTACAGTCCAATCTGAAACTAAAGAAACCAGATTTAAGTCTCGCAAGAGAGCCAGTTTAACATTTGAAGTCACAGTAGTTTGCCCAACTACTCAAACAAGTGATTTAATGTTACTGTATAATTAATACGATGATGCAAAGCTTTACAACCAGTAATACAGAGAAAACGGTCAATGGGAACCACTTAAGAGGCTTCATAAAAGCTTTATTCCTTGTACTTCTATTGTACTTGCTTACCATCCAGCTGAGTTTTATATAAGTTAATAGGTTAATTGTTTAAATCCTCAGTTTTTGTAATGCTCCGAGTTGATGCCTAACTTATTCCAGTTATAATCAAAAAAAGTAGCAGGGAGATGAGCAGCTCTGATCATCACTCCTATAATGGTTAATCACACTGATGATAATTTAAGCAAATTAGTAGAGCAATAACTATGCAACATTCAGATGAAGTGTATGACTGGAAGGAAATCTACAGTCAGTGCCAAGGACAGATACACTGCAGCTCACAAACCCTCAGCAGCCTGATCTTGCATAACAAAACTCACTCCTTTTCCATGTCTCAAAGCCTCCCACGGTTATCTTCCCTTCCTGTGCCATGCAAATTCCTGCCTAGCCATCCAAAACAAAGCTTCAACTCGTTATTTAAAGCACAATGATTTGGGCTCTGATTTTTTCTGCACCAAAGAGAATACAACAGGATAGTGGTCCTGCACTGTATTTCTATTATCTCCTCACTAGAACCCCATCCTGAGATGTGGTTTATATTGTGTGGCTTCTCATGATGTGCCTGAGAGGGAGCAAACAGGCAAAAGCTAACGGCTATAAATCAGAGCTACGTTACTGCTGACGCTGTCAGTAAACAAAGTTATTAATTATACATGTGCTGGAAAAGCTGAAGAAAAATTATTTGCCCAAAGGGCATAGGAATGTCAAAATTATGCTTTAAAAATTGTCCCTAAAGCATCACATGGAGCTGATAATGAAACATTTGAATTTACCAAAATGGATGCTTAACTGCACTGGCTCCACTCTCAGACGCTCTGAACTGCTAAACTCATCTCCAAAGAGATTTTCATTACAAAGACTGACATATTCTAAATTGCACTTCTAGCCTCTTGGTTTCATCACTATGCATAAAGCCTGCCTTGGGTAGATTTTGCAACTTGCATGCATACAGCCATTGCAGCCAATACATTTATTGTACTATATACAATATTATTATCAGATAAAACTTTAGTAAGCTATGTTCTGTGTATTAACTTACCAGTGACAGTAAGGTTACAACAGGTTGTTCAAGTCCACCTGCTTTGGGCCTTTCAAGTGCTGTGACTTAGGACGAACACAACAGAACCCTTATACTCAAGTTGTATTTACAGAACAAAATACTTGACTGAAACTAAAACCATCTGACGCAAGTCAGAAGCACGTAATCTGTGGAATGCCACTTCTGGAGCACAAGGGTGCTCTGAATTACTCCACAGCATAATGATTTATGGCCTCCCTTTGTAAGTGCTTTGGTCAACACCACGCTGAGACTGTACCTAAGCTCCTAAGAATGCAAGAAAAGAACGACCATGGAAGAAATCTTTGAGTCAGCTCTTGAAAATGAAAAAGAGGAGCAGAGCTGCCAGGAACTGGGACTGTCTCCTGCCATTTCCTAGCCATTAACTACCCTGCCGGAAGTCCAGTTTCCTTCTATCTAGTGGCTTGGATTCTGTTCACATTTTCTTGGAGGCCTCCTTCCAGTACCTTCCTGAAGGTTGAGCCTCAACGTGTCACTGAAGAGCACGTAAGGACTTTATTATGTAGATCACACCCGCTGAAAAGCTTTCACCTCTACGACAAACCAGCATGTTTGATGTCAACTGACACTAAACAGAGAACCTGTGCTTAGTCGAGGAATCAAGACTTCATGGTGGTTTTCTTTTAAATTACTCTCCTCCTGAAGACAAACTCATTAACAGCAAGACTGGGTAGGGAATAAGTCACCACAGATAACAACCCGCCTCCCTACAACCCAATTGTTTCATCTTTGGAACTTTGGGATAAACTATAGCCGCTGGCAGGGAAGTTTCCATAATGAGACCTCTAGTAGCTGTAATAACCTAGTTCCCATTAGAGAAATAAATTATCTGCTGGTATGAGAGTCAGCTTAACTATCATAAAAATTTAACTTGAAAGAAACTATGTATGCTTTATGGGATGGTCTCTCTCGGGAGACTTGCTTAAGTAATGCACACAGTGTGCTGCAGCGTTTCCAGCTCAACATCACCCTCAGATCTCAACATGAAATTTGGCAGTACAAAACCAATGCAAACATCTTTGTTGGAATGGAAAAAACACAACCTTCAACCCCGTAAATCCAGGACTCAAACTTAACTTCAACCAATTAAACACAGAGGATTGACCCTGATGTGCAGAGAAAATAGTTGCAATTTAGAGTACAATTCCTATAAAAAGAGTTCTCACTTGGAGGAAGAGGCATTTTAATGAGCTGCTCAGTTCACACATTCAGATTTCTTGGAAGTCTTTGGCACATGCAACTTAAAAATTACAACTGAACCTTTCCACTTTTATTTTGTAATTGAAATTCTGACATCTCTTTGATAGGAATAAAACCAATAATAAATAACCCTACAGTTTATCTCTGGCTTCTGATGATACCTACTACCTACTTCAATCCTTAATAAGGATTCAAGAGCACTTGGAAAACTAAGTAATTGGGCTACCCCACTGGATTACCTTTCCTACATCACTGCCTGAAAACCACACATCATTTATACTATCAGGTCAGTTGTGAAGAGGACGAAATTTCCACCCAGTAATCATTACTCCTCCTGCTTTACCCACAAGGAACCTAACAGTACACTTCATAAAGGGTACAGTATATATTCATGCATGATATGACAAAGTTCATGGAAATAGAGCTTTTTATTCCAAACAATCTATCAGAAAACACATCACAGAATCAACTTTAGAATCACAGAATTGTTTAGGTTGGAAAAAAAATCTTTAAGATCATCAAGTCCAACCATTACTCCAGAATCACCAAGTCTACCATTAATTCCACCACTGAGAGCCTCATCTATGTGCAACCTCCCATCCTGAGCAACAGACCCTCTCCCAGATAAAAGCTACCCTCATTTTCCTCATGCAAGCAAATGGAGATGCTCACTGACTTATTCCTGCCCAAAACAGGCAGGCAAATGCCTTTTCTAGTTTATTACTTTAATTTAAAGTGCTTTAAATTAATTTACATTCCCATGGGAATGAGAAGCGGTATTTACTCTTCATAGAATGCACACTACTTGCAAACACCTCACCAAAAATACACAGTGAGCAAATGCCCAACTAATATCCAGCAATTATGATTTTTAAGCGTTGATTTGGCCCTATACTCTGACATAAAATGCACACTGATGAGCACTGAATAAATTGAGGCTGTATAAACATACTGATAAACATGTTCTGCCTGGTGCCTGTTTTGAAAAGGAAGCCATAAAACCCGTTCTGATAACGAATGCTCCTCCAGAAACAAGCTGAACCTCAATAGAGAAAACAGAGCTGGCAGCATTCACACTGTGTCTTCCCAAACTTAAACAGTCACCTCCACAGTATGATTTCTGATGGGCTTTAGTGAGTGCAAGACTGATGCAGGACGGACTGTCCTGTCCTGCAGCACGTGTTTCTAATCTGCAGCGTTAGATACTTCAAATCATCACGTAACCGACTTCAGAATCAAGGCAGTAAATCCTGTGCCAAGTAAATCTGGATCCAAAAAGCACATTTTTAGGTTGGAGACTAGACAAGTGGCTTTAAATATGAAACTGAGGCAAGAAAAAGCATTTTCTGTAACCGACTGTCTAGGCCAAAGGTATTGATAACATTAGCTTGTTCTATTTTAAAAGCCATTCTGTGGAAATTTCTTTCCATAAAGCAGCAGCTGGTTCTAACCCCTGTTAAGATGATCCTTCAGTTATTAGAAATTCTAGCCGAAAGAGAAACCAGCTTTTACAATTCCCATAGTTCAATATCAGTTTCTACATTGTAGATATTTAAGACACTGAAGCTTAATTTAGTAACATTTTCACTATCCCCAAGGATTACTCAAGAACATTTACAAGGAAAACCATTTGCGTAAATTGCATTGGTTTTGTCTCTCTTAACGGTATTTCTTTTTATATATATGTCTATATATATGTTATATATATATATATATTACATGTTAGATATATAATATCCATTACAGATATTTTCTTATATATATGCTTATATGTAAAATATATATTTGTATAAATCACAAAGCGTGTTTTAAATTCAAGCCCTACCTCATCTTCCTTGCATGTGCGGTTCTGGACATATTACCTCCCACCCACATGCAATCCAGTTACAATTACATAGCCAAAAAGATCTCATCTTTGTCCTCACTAACACCTCACCATTTGGGGCTGTTCTGCAACTGGTTTTCTGGTGCCAGAAAAGCCCATTTGAAAACTATGTAGTGCCTACATGACACAAAGACAATTTTCCCTAATACAATCAATCAATCAATCACTAGTTTCTAATCACTAATCAAATTGTTCAGTGAATGACAGGTGTTTCATGTAAAGAACCTCATGATAAGGATACTGGAGAGGGACTCTTCATCAGGGACTGCAGCAACAGGACAAGGGTTGATGGGTTTAAACTGAAGCAGGGGAAATTCACATTACATATAAGGGAGAAGTGCTTTACTGTGAGGATGGTGAGGCACTGGAAAAGGCTGCCCAAAGAAGGGGTAAATGCTCCATCCCTGGCAGTGTTCAAGGCCAGGTTGGACACAGGGGCTTGAAGCAAGCTGCTCCAGTGGAAGGGGTCCCTGCCCATGGCAGGGGTTGGGACTGGATGAGCTTTAAGATCCCTTCTGACCCAAACCACTCTGGGATCCTATGATAAATGCTTGTCAGGTACTCAGAAAAGATATTCTTTTAAGAGCAAAAGCCTACCTTGCAATACTATTACCGACCAATCACTGTGGCTCCATCTGCACTGGGTTGCTACAGGCAGCTTTTCCCTGTCCACACCCATGGAGCTGCCATATCCATGGATTGTCTTGTTGGTTATCAGGAAGTCACCACTGCTGGGAAGAGCACGTGCTGCAAGCTGGCGTTTCTGGATGCAGCAGGAGCAGGACACTCCCAGTCATGGTGTGATCAAAGAGTGGGAATGATTTCAGGTTGACAAACGGGGCCTTTCTCATCCTGTGCCAAAGCTTCAGAGAGATGCTTACACCCATTTCCAGTTCCTCATCCTGGTGTGCAGTGAGTGGGGAGTTGCACATACCACACTCAGACCTCTGCAGCAGAGTTCAACCTAAACCCCATCTGTTACTGTAATGAGTACCTAGTCTGAAGCTTCCACACCACATCGACCCATGGATGGATCATACCAGAGGGGCTGCACCTGTACAAGATACACACACATAACCTTTGCCTTCAGTACCAGGTTTCAATAATCATCCTGTACTTGCCCTGGCCGCAGGAGTTAGACACTGCTCACATCACAGCACAAAGCAGGCAGCAGCTGCCTCTGCTCACCCTGGCCCCAGGAAAGGTCAGAAAACCCTCCCAGCCCTGAGCTTCACAGAGCATTTGCCCCCTTTAAACACTGAAACCCAGGAGTGAGCAGCAAGGCAGAGGTCACTGCCTGCCAAGGCTCCCTCGTGCTCTCCTTACAACGTTCCATTTCCATTGCTTTGTAACACCACTACTGAATTTTAAACACTTGCACTGCTCCACAGGAATCCTCCTTCCAAACTATTCCAAAGCTCATTCATTACTCTTGGAGCTGCAATTGAAGAAAAAAACGTTTTTGTGCCCCTATTCAGAACTCTTCAACAAGCTTGAATGTCCTCTGCTCCTGAAACACGGCAAGAACTGGAGAGGGGTTTCTCCTGGTGTTAGATAAGAATCAGACAGACCAAAAGAATTTACAACAGTTCATCAGCTCCAGAGGAAGATCAGAAAGTGGGCAGAGGCAATTGGAGGTTCTCTGCACCCATGCTCTGTGTACAGCAGTGGGCATGAGAAATGAGCCCACGGTATCTTTAAATGCAGCAAAACCTTGCTTAATACAAAGAACCATTTATCGGTGTGGACATTCACATTTGGTATTCAGAATTGGGCATCTCATGCAAGTGCTCACTCTTGCTCTCCAGGTAAAGCCTGAGCAACTCGTATAGTCTTAAATTAACCAATCATCTCCCTCCTGCCCATTCCATGTGTGTTTCTCAATATTTGTTGATAACCTTTTCACTAGTAACAGGCCTCAGAGGGTTGAAACAAGGACAGGCAGCTTGGGAGGAGCACAGAGAGACACTCGGAGCAGGCAAGGATCAGGTTAGGAAGGTGCCTCCAGAAGCAAACAGGAGACCTGGTCACTCAGGACATGGAGAAGACCAAGTTACCCAACAAGTCTTTTGCCTCCATCTTCACCAACAAGAGTTCCAGCCACATTGCCCAAGCTGCAGAAGGCAAAGATAGAGAAGAGAAAGCTTTGGGGAGATCTTAATGTAGCTCCAGTGCCTAAAGGGGCTGCAGGAAAGCTGGAGAGGGGCTTGGGACAAGGGCCTGTAGGAACAGGCCAAGGGGAATGGCTTGAACCTGCCAGAACAGGGGAGACTGAGCTGAGCTCTTA